>CM070772.1:89541582-89724082 GCA_036346955.1 Dipus sagitta | reverse complement strand
TGACAATACCCTACTACCAGGAGCCTTTCAGCAAAACTTCTAACACCATATACATGAATATGTATGTGTATATGTATAATATGTATGTGTATATATACATGTGTGTGTGTAATTTCTGTTGTTTTTATTTGTTCAGTCTGGCAATCCTATCTACTACCCAACTGGAGACATGGAGATATAACCGTATAAAGAGAACTTGGAACCAGCCACAATGGATCCTTTTATGTATGAGAAGAAAATCCAAGGTTTAAATTTTTTCTTCTGAAAGGGAGGGATGGTTGTCCTTAAGTCTGGTATGCAGTTGGAGACAGCATCGGTACCAAAGCCCAAACAGTCCAAAATAAAAATCTATTAAATGTGCACTACTATTATCTATTAAATAAGCTTTTTTTTACTCTTTAGGCTTGCCAAATATTCTTCCAAGAATCCATCAGTCCTTCAGCATTACTTTACTTGACGACCTATACAAAAGCTGTGCAAAGGCCAAAACAACAACAACAACAACAACAAAAACCCTCTAACCTTTCTTGTAACATCTACAGTTTTTGTTGCTTTTAGAGTGCTAAGGAAATGTACAAATTAAAACTTTTTGAGCAGGTAAGGGAAATAGATAGATCACTTCATAAAGTGCTTGCTTCACAAGCATGAGGACCTGAGTTCAATCGCCAGATCCTCTGTAAAAAGACCAGGCCTGTGATCTCAGAGCCAGGGAAGTGGCAACAGCTGGATCTCTGGGACTTGCTGGCCAGCCAGTCTAGCCTAATTGGTGAGCTCCAGGCCAATCAAAGACCATGCCTTAAACAAAGGTGGACAGCATCCCTGGAGGTCAGCACTCGAAGTTGTCCTCTGGTCTTAGCCTCCAAGGACACAGGCAAAAACCTATATAAAGATATGCTTTAAATATATATATGGGAGTTGGAGATATGGCTCTTCACTGAAAGGCACTTGCTTACAAAGCCTGAAGACCCGGGTTCAATTCCCCAGTACCTATGTAAAGCCAGATGAACAAAGTGGCCCATGTGTCTGGAGTCTGCAGTTGCAGGAGGCCCTGGCATGCCCATGCTAGTGTGCTCGCTCTCTCTCTCTCTGTCTCTCTCTCTCTCTCTCTCTTAAATAAAAAATATGTGTGTCACTGGGAACTATTTGGGTCATTTTACCACTCCAGCAGTATAAATAATCCATGCTGCTAACTCCAGCAGAGGTCATAAACACAGTGCAGCCATAGCCAACCCCTACCTCCATCAGTTTTGTCCCAATTGTGAAAGATGATTCAGCTTTTCCATCAAAATGTTCCATCAGTGGAACATGCCTTCTGCTTGCAATTACTACAAATCCATTAATCACAGCTGAGCTCTGCACTGAAAATGGTTAACATTTAAACAGCGGAATGAAAATGATCTGCATGAAGCTTGGCTTTTTTTTTTTTTCTTGATTTCCTGCTCTAGGCATAGGTTTTCTTCCCCGTGGAAAGAAGCTTTCTTGTGTATTTATTTTGAAGTCACTCCCCAACTGAACCTCAACATCTGCCCTCACTCTGAAGAAGAAACAATAGGGCCGGGTGTCTTCCAAGAGCTGCAAGGGTAGAACAGGCAATGGCCAACATTTGCACATTCTGTTCCTGATGTGGAGCTCGGACTTTTCCACCTCCCCCACCCCCTGCCCTTATTTCACCTGCTACTTCTCTGTTACCTCTCAGGCATCATCTCCTTCATATCTGGCTCCTATGGTTCCATTGGCTGGCTTTAATTACTGTATGTTACTGAGCATCATTATTACATGTCTGTGGTGTAAACTTTGAATGTACTCAGATTTCATGAGCTGAATCCACAGCTCATGACAGCCACATGGAAACTAGCCTTGAATCAAGTGGAGAGATAATTAGAACAGGCAAAGTTGAAGATTGTTCCTACGACCTCTCCTGCACTCCAACCCAAGAAATGTCTCCTGGTGTCATGCTTTTCTTCCTTTATCTTACTCACTTTCTCTCCAGTAAAGATTACTCTGAAGCAGGCACCTAACAAGAATAACAATGTAGACAAGGAAAGAGTGAGCAGTAAAACACGAGGTTTGTCCTGAGAATTGGCTGCTGGTGGGTTTGAAGTCATGATGGAAGAAATGAGAAGGAATTACTCAGAGTCATAGCAAGAGTGCATTTCTGACTCAGAGATATCATCAGTCCTTACACAGTGTCTACATGAGGGTGAAGAGAGAGACGTCATGGGTCTTTACTTGTGCCTACAAGAGGATAGAGAGACATCATCAATCCTTAGGTTGTGTCTACATGACATGAAGGTAGATAGAGAGACATCATAGGGCTTTATATCATGTCTACATGAGGGTGGAGAGAGTTCCGTTTCTATTGTGCTGACGATAATAAAGACTGGCACAAGTAGTAACTAACTGCAAATCGCTACACCATAGCTTTGGAATTTATTTAAGTAAAAAGTACCCATTGGGGGCTGGGGAGAAGGTCCCATGGGTAAAGTTCTTGCTATGCAAGCATGAGGACCTGAGTTTGAATCCACAGCACCCACATAAAAGTTTGGGTAAGGCAGTATGTGCCTGTAGGCTCAGACTGGGGAGGCAAAAATATGAAGTTCCCCAGGGTCTGATGGCTAGCTTATCTACCCATCCAGTGGGCTCTGAGCTCAGTAAGACATCTTGTTTTGGAGAGTAAGCACACACACACATGTGCACACGTACCCACAAACACAAACATGCATACATGTATGCACACTGCATACACATTCACACATACCCCCTAATATCACCTATCATAGGTAGTGACTGAACATAGTCTTTGTGCCTTAATGTGAAACCACCTACTCACTAAGCACCACTGTCAGGGAGGCCTAAGGGCAAACAACTTTGGCAAACAGGAAGCT
The DNA here is from genome assembly GCA_036346955.1 of Dipus sagitta. Lineage (NCBI taxonomy): Eukaryota > Metazoa > Chordata > Mammalia > Rodentia > Dipodidae > Dipus > Dipus sagitta. Next base: position 89,721,197 of record CM070772.1, on the reverse strand, counting down.
TGCTGCTATGTGGATTGGATAAATTGATTAGCTTTATTCACCGTGGTAGTAAGGCTGAGGAGAAGCTATTATAAGCACAAAAATACACATAGATGGCTTGACATTTAACCTTATAGCACAGAAATTTGGGCAATTGGCCTCAGACACATGGACTAACTTTTATAGAACTTGTTCTATAAAAAGCAAATTCTGAGAAGTTCAACCAAATGTATCAGTAGAAAAGAAAAGGAGGAGGCAATGGCCAGGAAAACCTCTTTGAGAAGGTTTAAATTTAAAATTAAAAAAAAGCACCCAGCCTGAGAGCCAGAGGGGGAAAGAAAATTGCAGTTGAAAAGCTCCTGGGGTGGGAAAGAGTATAGAATATTCTAGAAACAATAAGAAATCCAGAAAGGTCTAGGCAATAGACTGGGAAGAACAGGAATTTTGAATGAGGGTGGAGCTTAAGCAGACAGGAAGAAGCCAGACCCACATGGTGTTGGAGGCTGGGTAAGAAACTTAAATATCTGATACGTAGACTTGGGCATCATTGAAAGATCTAAGCAGAGGAAAGACGTGAATATGCTTTGTGCTTTGTCTTATTTTGTGTCTTAAAGATCTTTCCAGACACTGTCCAGCCAATGGCTAATTCAGAGTTGGGTGGGGGGAGGACAGGCATGTGGGTTAAGTGGCCTCTGTGGGAATCTGTGCAGTAGATAATGATGATTTAGTTTGGGATGTTGGCATGATGAGAAGACGAGGATGCTAAGATTCTAATAGAGAATGTCCGCTAAAGACCCATTTGTTAAATACTCATATCCCAAGTTAGCACTCCCTTAGCACTTTAGGAGGTGGGGCTTAATAGAAGATCTTTAGTGATTGTGAGAGATGCCCCTAAAGAGGACTGTGGAGTCCTGGTGTCTCCTACTTCCTCTCCCTAATGTCCAAGATGTAAAGTGAGCAGCTCCCCACCATGATGTGCTACCTCAGCACAAGCACATAAGCAGTAGGGCCAATTGACCAAGGAATATAACCTCCAAAACTGTGAGCCAGAAGAAACTTCTCCTCTTTGTAAGTTTATTATAGCAGATATTTTGTTAGGGTAATGGAAAGCTAAATAACAGAGAAGAAAACAGTTTGAGACATGGAGTACATGAGGAATTAATAGGACTTGCTCATAGATTAGATGTAGGGAGTGATGGAAGGGCAGAAATTAAGAGTAACTCCTATGCCTGAGTCTTCTGAGCAGGTAGTGGTGTCCACTTTCTTTAAGGAGATATATATTGGTGGGTAAAATAAGAATGCATGGGAATAGGAGAAAATCGAGAGTTCCATGTTTAGGAGGCATGAAATTAAAGATCACCCACTGTTAGCTATATGGTTCTAGATAAGAATCAGGGGCCGAGACTCAGGATCAGTGGATGAAGATGTAAATGTAGGAACATCATGTGATGGAGTGTAGTCATTGGATTGGATGTTCAACTATACAACAGCTTGAGCATGGCCCAGATGTAGCATAGAGTACACTCACATTCATGAGAGGAAACAAAGACACTGCAGTGCAGTGTACCGGTCCATAAAGGTGAAGAGCTACAGCCAGGAAGTAGTAGTCTCCTACTCCAATACCTAGTGTCTACCAATTTAATCACGACTACTTTTATCAGATCTTTGATTTACTTACATGTTTACAGCTTTTCTTTTCACTAAAATGCAAACTCCTAAGGGCAAATTACCATTTGCTTCATTGATGCATTTCTGTCACTTAGAGCAACTGTTTACTGCCTGGCAGACAATGGGTGTTATTTTCACTATCTTTGGGGATGACTCACCAGCGCCTGTTGTGTTGGCTTCTGCTATGTCGTCGTCAGTTCTTTCCAGTCCTCTGCAGTTTCATATTATCAGGGCAGACCCCAGAATGCTCTAATTCTGATGAAAACTCCAGCAAAGAGTCTCCTTCCTTCCAACTAATGTGAATGTGGGATGCTCATCTGTTTAGGATGGTTTTTACTTTTGCTATTCAGCTTTGATAAGAAAATTCAAAATTACACACAAAAGCAGAAAGAGGGCCTGGAGAGATTTCTCAGTAGTTAAGGCACTTGCCTGCAAAGCCTAAGGACCTGGGTTCAATTCCCCAGCATCCATGTAAAGCCAGATGCCCAAAGTGGCCTATGCACTTGGAGATTGTTTGTAGTGGCTAGAGGCTCTAGTGTGCCCATTCTCTGTCTGTCTGTCTCTCTCTCTCCTTGCAAATATATTTTTAAAGCAGGAAAAATTCACCTACAGTAAAAGGAAACAGGAGGGTTGAAGAGATTGCTCAGTGGTTTGTAGGAGTCCTAGACTTCCCCATAGTTCTGTGTGAGGAGGATCACTCAACCAAACTCCCAATCAAAACAAAGTAAATGTTGCTGGTAACTTTTGTGAAAAGATTAAAAAATAATATTTGGGCAGGAGATATGGCATAGTAGTTAAGGTGTTTGTTTGCAAAGCCTAAGGACTCAGGTTCAACTCCTCAGAATCCACGTAAGCCAGATGTACAAAGTGACACATGCGCACAAGGTGGTACATGTGATGGAATTCCATTGCAGTGACTAGAAGCCCTGGAGTGTCAATTCTCTTCAATTCTGTCTCTCTCTCTCTCTCTCTCTCTCTCTCTCTCTCTCCTTGTTCTTTCTTTCTCTCATAAAAAATAAGCTGGGCGAGGTGGCACATGCCTTTAATCCCAGCACTCAGGAGGCAGAGGTAGGAGGATCGCCGTGAGTTCAAGGCCACCCTGAGACTTCATAGTGAATTCCAGGTCAGCCGGAGCTAGAGTGAGACCCTACCTCGGAAAACCAAAATAAATAAATAAATAAAAATAAAAAATAAAGCTGGATGTGGTAGCACACACCTTTAATTCCAGCACTTGGAAGGCAGAACTAGGAGGATTGCTGTGAGTTCAAGGACATCCGGAGACTACAGAGTGAATTCCAGGTCATCCTGGGCTAGAGCCTATTTGGTTGTCCTAGTATATTTTTCATGGGTTTTTTTATTGCTTCTGTCTTTTTAAAGCCATATGGAGCCTCATGAAGGAAGGAAGGAAGGAAGGAAGGAAGGAAGGAAGGAAGGAGAGGGAGGGAGGGAGGGAGGGAGGGAGGGAGGGAGGGAGGGAGGGAAGAAGGAAGGGAGGGAAGGGAAGGGAGGATCTCACATTAGAAAACCACTCTTCTCATATAATTTCTAATCTTCCTTCTCCAACTGGCTAACATAGGGAAGCTGAAGTGGAAAAGATTAATATTTATTGCAAAAAAGTGTTAAAGGATAAATTACATTAGTAGATAACAGTATAATGTATTCATAAAACATAATTATGGAGGATGTATACTACCCTACCCACTCGCCATCAAAAATAAAGCTCCACAACAGTGGCCAACATCTGAAAGAGTTACAAGTACACATAGTATCAGCACAGTGTATGTCAAAGCTGTTCAAATTCTGTAACCAAAGAGAACCTGAGGTGTGGATGTAGCTTTCAGGTAGAATACTTGCCTACTATGGGAAAGGCCCTGGGTTCAGTCCCAAACACTGACACTGGAGAAATGGGAGAGGGAAGAGAGATAGAGAGAGAGAGGAGAGAAGGAGGAGGAAGAGGAGAGAGGAGAGGGAAAGGGGAGAGGAGTGGGAGGAAAGGGCATATTTCCCAAAGCTGTCCAGTAGGAAGTAGAAGAGCTGGGACCATATTCAGATATGTGGACCCCAGAATTTCTGTACTTCCTCCGAGCATTATTCTGCCCCACAGATATGTCACAAAAAGATACATAGAGAAGCAGATTCTCCAACGGAGAGTAAGTTAGCACCAGGACAAATGAGATAACCCTTACTTTTTTTTTTTTTATAGAGAAGAACTGACTAATAAATAAAAAATAAATAAAAAATATAAAAAAAAAGATACATAGAAACCAGGATCCATGGGTTCCAGTTTTCATTCTGACCCTGAGTGTCCTCGGTTTCAAATAGGATGCTATTGGACAGTGAAGCCACGGCCTTCCTGCAAACCTGTGGTCCTCAGATGCTATGATAATTTTAATCAGCTAAGGGCACTGACTTTCCAAAACTGCTGAATCACCTGGTGATTGAATTGAAATGGTAAGAATGTCTAAAATGATCTGATGTTTCATACATTTTAACCAGGCTAAACAAAAACCATCACCACTACCACCAACAACAAAGACATCACTGGTTCTACTTTGAGCTGCTAGAAACGATAGAACATGGCAATTTCTTTATTCAGAGAAAATGTTGAGAAATTCTACAATTCTTCTCCATCTCATCACTTTAATAGTGTTCTGATATATTCAGACAGGAAATAATTTTTAGAAAACACAAAGCAATGGGCCTGAGGGAAGTAAAAAAAAAAAAAAAAAAAACAGACCCACAAAGCAGTGGAAGTCATAGTCATAGTCATAGTCCACCATGGCCATGGTCATAGCATGGCCTCACCTGTGACCAAACAGTGTCCCACTGCCTAGAATAGGCAGAAGGTTTGTGATAGAAGCCAAATGTCCAGTGCTGACAAGCGGATCTTCACTACTGACTTTTCTGCTTTGTAGCATCGAGTAGGAATCAAAGAGCAGATTTTCTTAAATGAACATGATTAGGCATCAAGTTTTCAGGTGTAGAATGATTGTGTTCCCCACTTCAGCAGCAATGATTAAGTTCCATCTGAAATGGCTGACAGAAAAGCCCTGTCGTGGCTTCAGTCTAAATTGTTGAAGCATCAGAATTATATGGTGCTTTTATTATCTTGTGGAATGCATGTCCCTGGGGTACTCCTTTGAGTTCAACTAAAATGACAGTTTAATTCTCAGTAAATGAGTGCTAATTAAAATGCTGGGGGAAAGACTGTCATAATTGAATAATGAGAATAATGCAGCATGCATTTGTTTAAAGGTTCCTGTAAGCTGAATTTAGGGATCAAAAAATGGTCTCTAGGAGCTCACAGGCAAAACCCCAGCTCTCTGAAAAGCCTTTAATGCTCAGCATGGGTACTCACTGAGCTGAGTCTGTGTCTTGAGTAGGAATTATTGTTGAGCTGCTAAGAGCGTCTAACTCTCACCTTCACATTGAGCTCTTACAAAAACGCTTGTCCTCCTAGGTTTTGTGACATGCTGACTGGAGGAGAATCATGGTACTGAAAACCACGTCTGAACTTACTCTGGAACAGATGAGCTGAGATGGCCTCTGTGGCCTTAGGTTTCTAGAATGCAATAGTCCCTGCCACAGCAGTGCTGTCATCAAACAGCAGACTCAGACAATGCCAAGGTTAGAGTCTTCCAAGGAGCTGTGTGGGTGAAAGTGTGAGATTCCACTCTTAGCCTTGCCAGTCATTATAAAAGAGTATGTAAATGACTTAGACCTGTATGAGATACATTCAAAAGTAACATTAAAACATGAGAGAGTGTAAATGAAATAAAATTCCACCTGTACTAAGTGGTTGATGTTAAATGAGTAATATAAACCTCAGACTTATTTCCTAATTCGGATTACACTAGTAAGAACACATTTTCAGTAGGTAGGCCTGTAATGGGCAAGCTCATTACAGTGGTGCATTAGGGAGATCTGTATTATCCTAAAATACAAAATGTAACCTTAATCTCACAATGCTCAATTTATACACTAGCCCCCACCCTCAGCTGCTGGGATAATTGGATTGACTTTCATGCTTTTCAGTCTCTATGTCTCCTTTATCTCTTCCATCCCAGTAATAGTTAATTTCAAAGGCTTCAGGATTGTATTGAACCCAACCTATTCAGTGAGTTTCTGTCGTGTCCTTAAAGATCTATGGGAAAAATAAATTCTATAACCTCCTTCTATGCCTAACAACTTTTACAGTGAGTAAATTCTGTACAATCTGAATTCATTGATTGTGAAAAAGTGTCCCCAGGGCCACCCATTGGGAGGCCTCCCATACACTTCCTAATCCAGCCTAGTGCAGAGCCTTGACAGCTCCAGCAGGGCTGCTTAGACACCCCCTTATGAATATGCAAAGACAATCTTTCACTTACAAAAGAAACTGATATAGCCATTATGGCCTGTGGTTAATCAAACCTCCATTCACTTCCCTCTGCTTTGAGAACCATCATCAAGAAAACGTGTTGCTAAGCAAACTTAGCAATAAGGACCTGGTTCCCTTACAGAATGATTGCCTAGAGGCCAGCTTGCTTAGAAGTAAAGATCTAAGCTTTTTTCCAGCTTCTAATTTGATTTCCTGTAAAATCCAAGCTCATCATTCAGTTAAAGCAAGATTGGAAAGTTGCTCACACATTTCTCATTAAACAAGTTAGAGTTTACACACACACACACACACACACGCGCGCGCACACGCACACGCACACGCACACACACACACCAGGTCCTTCCACTTACTTCTGCAACTGTTTCTTGGAAAAGGGCCAAGTTTAGGCCAAGGAAATGCCTAATGGAGAAGCCGCTGACTTTCCAAGCATCTGGTGAATTCACAACTTTCATTGAGCCTTACATAATATGTCATCAATACTCATTCTTTCATAGACATCTATCTTAGTCACCCCACCTCCCCCCAGGAAACACCATCAAGAGAAAAATATAAAGGGCATTATATTGCAAATTGTTAATGGAGAAAAACAGGAATAGCAATTCCCTCCTTGCATTGCAGCTAGTTTTTAGTGCAATCTTAAAAGATCGCATCAAACAACTTGTGTCTTGGATGCCATAGTCCCCAAATGGAGGAAAAAAAAAAACACTTTCTGTGGTACCAAGATGAATTGTTAAGCATATACACAAATAGATTATTAAATTTGTATATTTCATAAACTACCTAGTTTTCTGGGCCTATCTAGGTAAGCAAAAGAAACTATTTATAGCATTCAGACACCAATTTCCTTCTAGGCCAGTAGGCTCAGTTCCCATTCCCAGCACTAATTTTACTTGTTCACCCAGAAAAAGGATTTAAGAAGATGTGATAGCATACAAACATTCAGAAACTGATTCTGGTATAAATAGCCATATATTATTAACCTCTGTGCTACTAAATTTATTTTGGAAAATACTAAACCAACTGATGGATAGATATTACAGGTTATATCACACTTTGCTCATATTTAATCATTTTATGCCAAACAGCATTACTTTTACCTTTTCTCGGCTATTTTTTAAATAATAAAATTGGTCTGAGGAGTATGTGTTGAACATTTTCTTAGGTTTGAATTTCTCTACTTGATATCTATTTATCACAGGGCCGATTATATGCACTTATTTATTTATTTTATTTCTTATTTCCAGCAATCTTGGGTTTTGACATTTGAGTTGCTTCACCATGAGGTCAATGCTACCTCTCCCAGGGCTGGCTAATTTCTAAAGATACTAATGAACTTGCTTGAGATCAAGCCATCTTTTTCTAGCACTTACAAACTAAGCCAATATTTTGATGTCTGCAATCATCCCAGGCCAAGATCCAGGTATCAAAAGGTGACCCCTATGTAATCCAGAGGACTCCAGAAGTATTCAAATAGCCAGTAAACTGCTTGTGCTCCATGTCTTGCTTTCCCTGTGGAAATCCCAGAAAGACAGACCCTGGCCTAGGCTTTCTCTCACCCTTTCTAGCCCCTGACAAACATCGGTACTTCCAATAGGACTGGCAGGGCATGGTGACCCCTCCTCTGGAGAACAGAAGTGACCCAAATCATCTTTCCTATCACCACCCAGATGCCTCTAACACAGGTGCACATGAGACAGGCAGCTTCCCCTGTCCCATTCACTGTCTTAGTGACAATATCTGACATTGGAGCTAAAGTAGCAATACCTGCCTTGCCCTCTAAGATTCTTAAGCTCCTCTTAACTCTGAACTTCATGAGGGTAGGAACTAGGTGTATTTACCTCTATATTCCTGGGCCAGCATTGAGCATATGTGAGGGTCTGAAGAATCAATTTTGACTAAATAAATTAATTAAAAAGAAAATTCCTAACATAGCATTTTCCACTAATGGGATGGTATGTATGGAATAGTCAGGGCTCCTCAGAATACAATCCAGAATCATCTCAAATCATTCTAAGCTCTGTTTGAGGCTTACTGAATTCTAGTCTCTCTGGTAAATCCCAGGAAGCTGAAATATAAACAAACTCCCAGGAGGCTATTGGGCACATGCTGATAAAAGAAACTGGCCTTTCCTATAGTCTCAAAAAAATCTTCAATGGAATTATCACCAAAATGAAGCATGTGATGGTTCTAAGATGTGAGAAGCTTGTTTTCTGAAGGCTTTATTTTAATATTGACTTATAAAGGCCCATTGTTTTCATTTTCCTAAAACCTATCAGTAATGCCAATACTTGGAGCACTATTTGATGCGCAGTCCATCCCTATGTCAGATGTGTGACATGAGGTTCTTCTGTGTTTTGCCATTGGCAATGAATTAAGATTTTCTAATAAGACACTAGTAAAACCTTTGAGTTAAGCTGTGTGTGTGTGTGTGTGTGTGTGTGTGTGTGTGTGAGTGTGTGTGTTCTTGTCTGCACATATGTTTTAAATGCTTTAGTTTTCTTTGTTTCTCTTTATGCAATTCATTCATTAGCTTGCAGCTAGTCATGTGTGACTTCTTAATAGCATAGGTCATGCATGCTCCTTTAATCAACTCTTGTTATCTTATACCCTTACAGTCCTTTAGAACACTTGCATACAACCCTACCTGTTTTCGATATATATTATAGAAAGAGTTATTTGGGAGCACATGTGGGTTTCTATATTCATTCATGAGGAAAGCCCATGAAAATATACCCTAACAAATATTCAAGTCTACATATATTCAAATTCTGAAATACAGGCTCCAGGGGCACCATGCATAGCTTTGTGAAGGAGCTCTTTCTAATAACAGTGCATATGAATCTAGGTCCCATTCAAGCCTTCAGGGAAGTTTTCCATCCAATGTTTGTTTGTTTTTTCTCCTTAGAGCTGACATTGCTAGCACTTCTGTCAACCTTGTCCCCACAACATAATTGACAGGACCAAAGCCACTCAAGGATAATAAGTTATGACATGATTTTTTTTATTTATGTTTGTTTTGTTTTGTTTTTCTTCTTTCATCTCACCCACTGTTTGGGGAAGTTTTTCCCCCTTAAATTCATCAAGAAAAATCTGAGATAGATACATCTACGCAAGTGGCAATGAAGTCCATGAATAAGTAATAAACTAGAACTTTATTTCTCTGAGCTCAAAACTGCAGAGTTAACTGGAAGCCCCTGACAAGTTTCTTGGAATGTTACCTTCCTCAGGGTCATCTCTAGGTTTCTGGGATACTGGCAAAAGGTAAGTGCTCCCCAAAGGGCTGAGGTGACCCTTTGGATGGTGCTGATTACCTCTCTTCTCCACCTTACCGCTTCCTTCTGGAAACCCTGGGATTCACTGATTACTTTTTTTTTTTTTTTTTTTTTTTTGATGTAGGGTCTCACTCTGGCCCATGCTAACCTGGAATTCATCATGTAGTCTCAGGCTGGCCTTGAACTCACAGCAATCTTCCTACCTCTGCCTCCTGAATGCTTGGATTAAAGGCAAGCACCAACAGGCCTGGCAAAGGGAGAGCAAGAATGGGTACACCAGGGCCTTTAGCCACTGCAAATGAACTCCAGTTGCATATACTACTTTGTGCATTGGCTTTTACATATGTCATGAAGAGTCAAATTCTAGTCATTAGACTTTGCTGGCAAGCACCCTAACCAATGAGTCATCTGTCTGGACCGGATTTCATTTTTTTTTTTTAATAACCACTGTGGTTGACCTGCTCTCCTGTGACGGCCCAGGTACTGCAATTAGGCCCATGTGTTAAAGGCCTGGTCGCCAACCAGTGGTGCTCTTGAGAGATGATTAGATCATGTAAGCACTACCTTCATCAACAGATGAATCGTTGATGAGTTAGTTCACAGCTGAATCAGTTGTTAGGAGGTTGAGCCTAACTGAAGGAAGAGAGCCAGTGGAGCCTTACAGAGTGTATGAGGTGCCTGTGATTATGTTGCCTGGCCCCCTCTGCTAGTGCTGTGATTCCTGGTTTCCATGGAGACAGCAGCTTTCCTCCAGCTAGCCCTTCTGCCATGATGTTCTTCCTCACCAAGGCTCATAAACAATGGAGGCTGCTAACCATAGACAGAAGCTTCTGAAATTGTGAGCCAGAAATAGATTTTTCCTTCGTTCACATTGACTATCTTGGGTATATTGTCACAGCAATGATGAACATGGATCGACCCCACTTCAACATTTGCAACATATAAGACTGTGGTGAAAATGAATGATGCGGGTAGAAGAAGAGATCTTCCTTCCTAGCAATACAATAAAAAAATTTTTTTGATGTCTTCTATCATGTGCTGATTTGAATAGTATTTCACTGGACTTGATTTTTTAATTCCTGTCATAAAGCCATGTACCTCAAAAACAATTGAAATAAAAATACCTTCCAGAACTTCTGATTTTGGGCCAGACAACAAATGTGACAGTGACCACATACAAAACCAGGCTGACCTTGAACCAGGCACTGGGAAAAAGGAATGCAGTGAGCCCTCCTCTCTGAGTTGTCCCTGCCCTAGGAGGAGCCATCAGCGCTACAGTTCTAGCCTGTCCATTCTTTACTACTCCTCCTATTGGACCCCAAGGAAATGACAGTCTAGTAGCCTCTCAGCTAAGTTCAAAGGCTATGGAGCCACTACCTATCAAATACTTGCTATGTTAGACTTAGCCATATTCTGCCACAGAAATGAATGAAGTCCTCTCCAGTTATTCAGTAAAACAGGCAATTACATGAGAGAAATCAAATTGGACCTCGTAGATGTCTGTAATTCAGCTAGCCTTAGGGAAGTAGTGACTGCCAGCAGGAGATTCAGAGCAACTCCTTGTAATATTCATGTCATGTTGCTTAAAGATAGGGAAAAGACCAAGTCTACCATGCTTCTGGTGTTTGACAAACCAGACTGCTGTTGGATCATATTTGAACAGACAGCTATATCTGAGTATACCAGGAAAGTCTTCTCAGGCAATCAAGTAAAGACAGCAAAAATTACCCAGACAAGCCAAGAGCTGGTATACACCTAATTCTGCAAAAACCTAGTGGCAAGCCTTTCATGTTTGTTCTCTCACCCATCTCATTTGCTAGATAGACATCCACGAATTATTTATCCAGAGCTCATCTATGTCACTCTCTGTGCTAGGGGCTAGGTGCACACTGCCCTGGCCAACATGAGATTTCCTGAGCTAAAAAGAATGTGCTCAGAATTAAAACAAGTAAATAAAACAGTAAAGTGCAGTGATAGAAAAGACCATATATTGTCTTCAGGAGAATGCCTTAGCCCAGCAAGGAGGGCGGGCAAGCAGCATCTGAATTCTGAGCTAGCTTTCATGAGAGGGCCTTCCTTACCTTGTCCTCTCTATTCCCAACTGGATACATGACCCACCTTTGCCTTTCCTTCCTGGGGAGTTAGCCAGAGCCTTCCCTCCATTCACTGGCATCAAATATATTCTTTAGAGCACCCCACCTCATAAACAACAAAACAGAAGAAAAGGGAGGGTGAGGTGCCTCTAACTTAAGCATGATAACAAGAGAAGTGGAAACTGATAAATATGTCAAGAACTGACATCAGGTATACAGTTATTCTCATTAGTGAATATTCTTAGTGATATGTAAAGTTTATCCTTTGTTTGACTGAAGAAATATCAGCATGCCAAGAGAAGTGTTCAGATTGCAAAGTCTATGCTGCATTTGAAAGGTTCCCCTCTAGAAGTTTTATATATATATATATATATATATATATATATATATATATATATATATTCATTTATATATATACATATGTATGTGTGTGTGTGTGTGTGTGTGTGTGTGTGTGTGTGAATTTTCAAGTAGTACCTCATTTCCCAGTAGCACTTCTCCATAAGGGTAGCTTGCAGTTGATGAAAACTCTTGGGCATGTTGAACCCTTGGATCTCAAAGCACCCCATTAGAGAAGTAGATAAACATCTATTTATTTACTTATTTATTCATTTTCCTTTTTTTTATTTGACATCTCATTTATTCTGCCAACCAATGAGTGTTTGTTAATCACTCCATTTCAAACTAAGATGTTAGCCTAGGCAGTCCAACATGGCACATCCTAGCCCATAGGTGGGTATTGAAATTAATTAAAATGCAACAAAATTTAAAATTCAGTTTTCAGTTACAGTAACCACATTTTAGCTACTCAGAAATAACTTGCTAGTGAAAGCTAGCTTATCAAAGAATGGTTTGGATCCAGAACACTTCCATCTTTTCAGAAGATTCAGTTGCTCCACACTGCACATCAGCCTCCATTGTTAAACAAGAATTAAACCTCCATTGTTAAACCAAGACTTGTCACAGAAGGCAGAGCTGATTCTTACCTTCTTAAGATTCTCTATCCTTCACCTCAGAAAAATCACCACCCTCCTTCCTCATCCTCCCCTACACTGTCAAGTCTCTACATGTGAATATGGGCAAGAAAAATGTGGCAGGATGAGACCATCTGCTTGTGCTGGTCCACAGCATGCTCACGTAGCCACTGCGCCATGCCTGCACGGGGAAAGATACCCTACAATTTCCCTTCTCTTGTTAGTCATTTTTGTTCTATTTTTAGCACAGCCCACCCACCTACATTCCTGGCACTAGTCAGTCAGGTGGCTCTCTTTCCTTTTTCTCAATGATTTCCAAGAACTCCACATCTATAATTGGTAACCTACACTCATGTCTCACTGTTGCTTTAAAAGTTCTGTATTTATTTTTGACAGCTGAAAAGCCTCCTAGGAAAACAATCTAATTACCTTGCCCGTCTTTGTCTCTACCTTCATTGTTCAGGTAAAAGAGCCACGTTGGAGACTTCTTCCCACAACACAAAAACAAAAACAAAACCCTTCCATTTCTCAGTGATGTGCTGCCTGTTCCTCACTGCCCGCTATGCCCAACTCTGAGGTCAGCCACCTCAGCAGCAGAACACCTCTTGATGAAAATCTAATGCACATTCCTAGGGAATGCGCACTCTTGTTCTACATCAGGAAATTAGGTGCTGGCAAGGACTAGGACTCGTCTTGGATCCTTCATAGTTTGTTGTTATTTTTCTTTTTAAAAATGTTTTATTTATTTATTTGAAAGAGAGTAAGAAGTACAGAGAAAGAGAATAGGTGTGCCAGGGCCTCCAGCCACTGCAAACAAACTCCAGACGTGTGCGCCCCCTTGTGCATCTGGTTTATGTGGGTCCTGGGGAATCAAATTGGGGTCCGTTGGCTTTGCAGGCAAATGCCTTAACTGCTAAACCATCTCTTCAGCCCCTGTTGTTGTTTTTCTAAGTTTAATTTTCATTTAAACAGAGCATAGGGAATCAAAATGCAGGAGAAACACATCTACATCCCAACAAGGGGAATAAAATGATAGAGAAGCTGGAATAGATCAGATCTCTGTAGGGCACAAGGAGCAAATCTGAAGGAAAACTGGCAGACTCTAGGAAGATTCATGTCAGTCATGATAACAATGAAGGAAGAAAGAACAGAAATGTGAAAGGGGAACTCTGGAGGCCAGCTAGAAGCAGCTCAGAGCAGCTGTGGAATAGGCCACAGGAAACCCCACACAGAGTTGATTGGAACATTGGAGAAGCACTTAAGCCTTAGCCCCAAAATAAAATTGAATAAAACAAAAAATGACAAAACAGTTATTAAAACTTCCTTTGTAAAGGCCAACACAATGAGTGGATGAAGAGAACCTTGTACTTCAGTATAGCATTCAATTTCCAAAATGTCTTTGCAAGTGATGCCCTTTCCCCTGAAACTCCAGTATCAGCTGAACAGTGCAGAAAAGGACACATTCAGCGGGAAAGAGAATTGAAGACTGACCCTTAAGATAGGAACAGAGGGCTGGAGAGATGGCTTAGTGGTTAAGCGCTTGCCTGTGAAGCCTAAGGACCCTGGTTCAAGGCTCAATTCCCCAGGAACCACATAAGCCAGATGCACAAGGGGTCGCACACATCTGGAGTTTGTTTGCAGTGGCTGGAGGCCCTGGCGCGCCCATTCTCTCTCTCTCTTCTCTCTCTGCTTTTCTCTCTCTGTCTGTTGCTCTCAAATAAATAATAAATGAACAAAAAAAGTTAAAAAAAAAAAAAGAAGATAGGATCAGATCCTGGAGGGCAGCGCCTCCCAGCTGCAGGTGCTAAATGCCTCAAACACAAGGTGTTGCTGCGTCTACTGTGTATACCCTTAATGAATGTGCACGCTGAGATACCCCACTTCCCAGAGACCCTAGCTGACAGGAGTCATTCTGCACACCAAGTGGCTCCCTTTCCCCTCCACCTTTTTCCCTAACCATTAGCTTCCACAGTGCACACCAATTCCCTCCTAAGCTGGATTCCTGTTCTGAACTCAAATGACTTTATAGCATGGGTTGGAGGTTCTGAGCTACCAGAGACGGATGATGTCACTTACTATGCATAGAGGATCACTCTCCTGTTTAAGAAACCTAGAACAGTACCTCCCAGACTGACCCCCTAAGAACACAGAGACTAGCCTACATTGGACATACCCTGTGCTGTCCCCTTACTATGGTAATTTGACTGCATTCCCACAACTGTGTTTAGCCATGTTCTGACCTCTTCAGGCCATCTAGTTCCTGAGATGCTGACAATATCTATTTTCAAGTGGGTCTTGGGAGATGCAACATGGTAGCCTACAACCAAACCATGAGTGCCACAAAAGCCTTAGAGACAAAAATAAGGGATTCTTGTTTTATCCCAAATGTTAGTGAAAAGTATTATTATGCATGGACATGTATGTGCATGTATGTATGTGTGCATATGTGTATGGAGGCCAGAGGACAACATCAAGTGTTGGTCCTCAGGAAGTTCATCCAGTTCGAAACAGTTTCTCTAATTGGCTTGGAGCTTACCAATGAGGCTAAACTGCCTAGACTGAAAGCCCCTGGCATACTTGGGATGACAGGTGCATGCCAGCATGCCTGGCATTTTGATATGAGTTCTGGATCTGGAACTCAGATCCTCACGTGTTCAAGCTACCTCCCTTGGCTTACGGACAGAGTTTTGAACTGAAGAGTGCTGTAATTTAAGAAGCTTTCAGAAAAGCAACTCTGCCTACAATGCAAAGAATAAATGTTGAAGTGGTAAGAGAAGATGGCACGCAGCATGTTAGGAGACCACCTAGTACAACAGCACTAGTACCCACCAAGTAGACCAGGTGGGAAACACTGATGATGTAAGCTGCGAAGGTAACATTAGAGACTTTGTGATATGAAAGAATTAGAGATATGTTTTGAAGGACTACTTGATTTATATGTACATATTATATATTTATATGTGTATATACGTATATGTATCTGTATATAACATATACATAATATATAGATACACATTCATGCTATCCTTGTCCATGCCAGGAACAGAACAATTTAAAGTATAGCAAACAAAGAGGATTTTTTTTCGAGGTAGGGTCTCACTCTAGCCCAGGCTGACCTGGAATTCACCATGGAGTCTCAGGGTGGCCTTGAACTCACGGCGACCCTCCTACCTCTGCCTCCCAAGTGCTGGGATTAAAGGCGTGCACCACCACGCCTGGCTAAGGATTTTAGTAAGACTTATGTAAGAGTTTCACATTAATTAAGGGCTAATTAGTATTGACATTATTCCTCATATGTAGAATGTTGTAATTTTTCAAGGGGGCGGAATACTTTAGAATACAAATATACAATTGCCTAGAGTAATTTAAACGAATTAATTTTGACAAAAAAATTCTTGCTGAGACACAGTAAGACTTTAAACACAGTTCTGCTCCTAAATAATAGCTTCCCAGTTTGAATGATAACTGCAGCAATTGAAAACAATACACAGCTCAGTGCTGGGACTTTTCAGCAGGATTCCATGATGTAATTAAAAACATCTAAATGATCTCGGAGAATCTACCCAGTTGGTTCCAAAATATATACCTTGAATTATTTGCTATGGACATATTTTAAAATTTTTAAATTAGGGCTGTATGGATGGCTTAATGGTTAAGGCATTTTCCTGCAAGCCAAAGGACCCAGGTTTGATTCCCCAGGACCCATGTTAGCCAGATGCACACTCATCTGGAGTTTGTTTGCAGTGGCTAAAGGCCCTGGCATGCTCTCTCTCTCTCTCTCTCTCTCTCTCTCTCTCTCTCCTCCCCCCCTCTCTCTCACTTTTGCTGTCAAGTAAATAAATAAAAATTAAAAATGTTAAAAAGTTTTAAATTAATATCACTATTAATATTTTATCACCTCCCCCTCTGAAGGAAAAAGAACTTTTCATAGCCTGAACTATACTTTGTTCATTGACAATATTTTCATTCCCCAGTCATCATACATGAGAAGATAGCATCTATTAGCATTCTGTTTTGAATTCATTCAGCTGCATGAGATCACTTTGTGATGTAACAATGCAGTCCCTCCTCCAGCTTCTCTTCTGCACAGAATTATCCTCGGCTTTACCCTGATCCTCAGCTTTCCACTCTGAGATATACACCCATCTCATGTCCTTTGACATGTATTAGACAAATCTATGTATGTGAAAAGATGAATCAGTGTATATTCCATACAGATAATGACGAAACCTGGGCTGGCACTGATTGGTGACTCAGAGCACCGGTATTAGATAAAATTCCCCTAGATACATAGGCAAGTGTGTGTACAGGTGTACACATCAGCCTTCCAAGGTGAGGCTGACCACCTGAAAACATCTTCAAATGGGATTTCCAAGTTGTGCAGACACCTCAGCCAGGGCTATGTGGCATTTCTTAAATCCTATAATAACAGGAAGGGCTCTTGGCCAAGTTGACTCCTGAGTCCAAATGTGCATATCCTTTAGCAGGAAACAATCAAGTTCTCAATACTATCTGCCTTGTATGGTCTTTTCTAACATTCATTCTATTGTTCTGTCACTCTGGGACATGTGTTTTAAAGAGACATACAAAAAATCCAAAATGGCCAGCATTTTCTATTCAACAAAATGGAATAGAAATCCCCGATTTGTAGCTTAAGACAGCTGGGACAGATGCAGTATATGCAGCAGTCCTCGACAGACTATGGATTTAATTTCTGAAATATATCTTTAAATAATGACTGATGGTTCTTTGAGTTTTTTCTAAAATAACTTCAATAATCCTACCAGTGTAACAAATTATCAAATATCTTGGGCCCAGAGAAAGCAAAGCCAGCAGCAGGGGCACCTGTATCAGTCACAGAGATGACCAAATGCTAAGCAGGCTTGAGCTGCAGGTCTTGTATTGTATTTGTAGCTTTTATTTTATCCAGTACAAATTGAAAGTGCTCCATCACCAAGTAAATTCCAGAAATGAGACTTATGAAACTCTCCAAAGTAATTCCAATTGTAAAAACAAAACAAAACAAAAATGTGTTCATCACCCTTGGAGCGGAGTCCACTTGCCCTTTCTATACCTGGACATGGATCTATACTACCAGCAGCTCCCCAACTTGCTTCTGAAAAAGTTCCTTTATGGTTGTTGGAAGATGCTCAGCTAAAGTAAATAAGGTGACAAGACCTTCTGCCATAATTTCTCAGTGGAACAAAACACTCCAAACTAGAAACCCAGTGTGTAATGGCATAGGCTCCTTGAAGGAGCCCTTTCTCCTTGTACCTGCTCAGTTCTCAGTGGAGACAGACAAACAAGGGAAACAGCAGCACTGCAGAGGCTCACAGCAGTGTCAGGTACAGAAATCAGTAGCACCATGAGAAAATTATGTGGCAAATTTTGTAACATGGGCTGGAATTTTCAGGACTATGTAATAATAATGATGATATATCAATGAATTCATTAAATCATAAAATGCCTCCCTGGGCATTTTAGATGTGTCATCCCATCTAGTTCTCTCAATAATTCTGAGCAGAGGCTACTGTTTCCTCCAGTTTACTAATTAAAAAAATAAGACTGAAATGGAGTAATTTTCTCAATGGTATCGATAAATGATATAAATAAGAGGCTGCCGTTTTGATAGACTGGCTCCCAGTATACCTTTAACTGATATACTGTCTTTCCTTGCTGGTAAACCAGTCACTGAGGGTAGGGGGAAGGGAGAGAGAGGTAAGAAAAAGAAAGAGGGATGAAGAGAGAAATTGGTTCAGAGAGATGACCCTGGGTTTATATATGTCACAAGGGGGGGCTGGGGAGATGTTCGGTGGGTAGGAGCGTTTGCTACGCAAGCATGAGAACCAAAGTCAAATCCCTGGCACCCATGTAAAAGGTTGTTCATGCCTGTAATTCCAGTGCTGAAGAGGATGGAGACTGGCGGATTGCTAAGGTCAAGGACAGCTCTGTGTTCAGTGAGAGACCTTGTCTCAGGGAAATAAGGCAGAAGAGCAACATGTGCCTCTGGCCTCCACATGCATGTCCATAGGGCACAAACGCATGTGTATATGCTTGTGTGCACACACGTACATGCATACATACTACACACATACACACCAAGAGAATAAAAAGATCAGAAGAAGAATTCATGTGGGAGGTGCTGGAACACAAAAGGCATTGAATATTACTTAGCTATTTCCCAGTGAGGGCACAGGGTTGCAACTAAGCCCTGTGGTGGACACCCTGTCCCCGCAGAGAGGCTGAGGTACAGGGGCCTTTGATGTACAGGGTTCCCAGGAACTGCAATTTCCTAGCACCAGAGGTTGATAGCATAGTAGAGAGCTATCAGTAGATGATGCCACCATCCACATGGAATTAGGATCCTGAGAGACCCTCAGTCTTAGAGAAGAGCAAAGTAAGAATAGCCCAGGCCTTTGCTTCCAGAAGCGTCTTCTCATATTATCAGATTCCCAAAAGGATCCCACAGCACACTGAACAGCTCAGTGCAGGGTCAAGATATTCTTAAAAATGGTCTCAATTAGGTCTGAAGTAAATCCCTTTGCTTAAAATTTAGCCAAAGCCTTGGCAATGTCTTCATGAGTGGTGGAAGACTAAGTAATCTTTTCTGAGGAAATCACCTCAACTCATCATGACACTGACACCCTGGAGCCTGCAGCCAGAATGTGAGCCCAACTCTGACACCTGTAAGCTATGTGACAGGAATCCAGGACTCAACTCTTCTGCAGTTGCTGTTCCCATCTGTGAAATGACACACTGAGCTGACACAGGGATCTGTTCCCAGGATAAGTACAGACAAAAGGCTCAGGAGGGCCTATACATAATAAATGCTTATTAAAGTCAAGTTTACAAAAGAAAAGACCTAATATGACCTGTATGTTGAACAAACCCGTATTTAAATTAAGAACTAACTGATATACCCAGTCAACTTTTTCTGGGAGAAAATAAAAAGACCAAATGCCTAAAGCTAGTAATTAACTTTCAAGTTTCTTATTTTCTACGATAGGCACAAGAAAAAAGAAACATCTAATTTTAAGTGAAAGCTGCATATCCACTATAAAACTGTTAAAGAAATCTGTGAAGGCCAAGCAAAAAGAGTAAAGGAAGAGACAGGAACCATCCTGTTATTGCCATGACAACAAGGCATATTACCTGGATGAAGATTTGGGTAATCTCAAAAGAATAGACAGAGATCTCTCTATCTATTTCATGGAGGACAAAGTCTCCCTTTATCCTCCACTAAAGGCACACACCGCAACTGCCTCCCAAGGAACATGGGGCATAGCCTGAAAGGAGAGAAGAGGCCATACACAGGTAGATCATAGAATAAAGAGGGATTTGGCAGAGGGCTTTGATATAAAGGTAAATATTAGTGGAAAATACAAGATCAAACTGTTCAGAGTGTCTACTGTTTCATTTAAAATATGAACAGGTCATTGATTAAAAAGTAGCATTCTCATTCATGAAGAACCCTCCCCCCCGCAACTACTGCAGATTAAATTTATAAGAAACTGAATCTTAAACCAATAGCACTTTCATTTTTATGAACAGTAGTAACATTAAGAGGGTGATTTGAAAATGTGGTAGGCAAGACATTCCCTGGAAGTCATTTTCATTAATAAAGGAATCAAGCACTTAGCATTCACAGCCTGTGTCCTTTTATCCATCTCTTTGTATTTCGGGACTGTGTGTGTGTGTTTGTGTGTGTGTGTGTGTGTGTGTGTGTGTGTGTGTGTGTGTGTGTGTGTGTGTGTATGAGAGAGAGACTCCCTCTTTCAATCTATAATTTACACCTAACATAATAATCTTGCACACCTCTCATTTTTTCCAGTTAATCGATAACATTTTCAAAGCAACAAATAGAGGCCATTTGTAATAGTATTTCCTTTAATTGCATATTTTTCAAACATGAGCCTACTAAAGAGGCTGTCCATGAAGGCAGTCATTGAGCTCTGCTGGGAGCGCCCCTTCACTCTGAAAGGGCCTCCCTCATCACAGTCGATGGCATCTCTTGGCTGCCTGAGAACATGCACTGGAAGACAAAAAGGGAGGGAGGGAAAGAGAGAGAAGAAACCTATTTTCCAGATCAAAGTAATCTCTACTCTATTGCCATGGCTCCAGACGTCTCTTTTTTTTCTTTTTATTGACCAGACAACGTTCTTCTCAGCTCCCTGCTCCCTTTTTCCCCCCTGAATTTGTTTTTTCATTGGGAAAAGTGGTCATTAAAGTATTAGTTTAGCTTGATTGGTTCTTCAGCAGCAGGAGTGGCTCTTAGGCTTGTTACCTTTGATATGATCTCAAAACAGTGGTTTGATTATTACGCATTATGGAAATAATAACTCCAAGCAGCGGGCTTTCCCTTTTGGGACCCACACAGAGTATGACGTAGATGACTCCACACAGAACCTACTGGGCTTCACATGGGTGCTTTTCAGGGCCCGAGTGTCTGGTTATATCCCCAGACATTACATGGTCATGAAGCCCCCCTCCCATGGACCTGAATTCCTCCCCAGCGGCTGATGCTACTCAGAGTTTGCCTCCATTTATATCAACCAGTGGCGCATTCAGTGGGAAGCAGGGGGAGGGAGAGCGAGGTCTTTGATGTTTCTGAGGTCCAGAAATCACTTGGATGTTCTTCCAGGGCCACTTGGCAGCAGGTAGAGGGTGTGACAGCTGGTGGGGAGGTTGGCAGCTGGGATGTGACTGTTCAACCATAGCTGGGAACTGCTCTGTCCTTGCAAATTGACTTTGTTCCCTGTCCAGTGGGTGATAAGAATAAGGAAGAAAGATCAGAGAACCTGGTCTATACTACCTGGGACAAAGAATTAAAAAGTTATTAAATACCATGCTGGAAGCTTTCATCACTTTTTAGAGACCAGTTGACTCATATATTTATGCCTAATCCAATAAGAACGTATGATGAGGTGGTACAAATGATGGTTAATCACATGCATCCAGGGCTCTAAGCCTCTCCTTACTCATCTGTTAAAATACAACCACTTACAGGTTTACTTTGAGGACTAATAACACAGTGGTGATGGTGGTGTTTTTGATTACTCACTATATGCCAAGCAGTGTTTAGCAGTTGGCATGTGTTATCTTATTTCCTTCTCACAAACACCCTTTGTAATAGGCACTGCTGTGATGCCAAATCCCTCATACAAAAGGAAAACTCAACAAGTGTTGAAATAAGTTATCCAATGATGCACAGCTGATATGTGAAGCCAGCCTTCAAATCTAATCCAAACACCAGTGCTTGCACTATTAGCCATTATTTAGGAATGAAATGAAATAATGTATGAAGTGTTGCCTCTTGTTCCACACAACATAACCAAGCATTACTTTTACATTGCTAACATTGTTATCATACTCCCTCTATTGCTTTGGCCAAGTGAATGAAAATATATAACAATGCCTGAATAGGGAAAGGTCTTTATGAAAGCAAACATAGTGCATCTAAGCAATGGCTGGAGCTGAGACAAAGAAAAATTACTATGATTTTTGATCTACATGCTCTACGGACATGACTATAACATGTCATAGTGTTTGCTAGAAGAATGGTGATAGGAAAAACTGTGAAGAACCAGGAGCCCCAGGAAGGGCTGCCCATTTCTAGAGTTTGCTAAGATGTGTGACTAGGAGGTAGGAGATATTATTTCATTGCTGTCTTAGCTAAGCTAAGATAGAGATGTGATTGGAGGACTCAGGATTAGACAGAGAGAGTGAGAAAGCATAGCTGGCAGGTGTAATCAAGTAAAGAACTACAGAGCACCTGTCAACATACTCCCTGCATCGATGCTCAGGAAAGGCATACATAGGAGAATAAAGGGCTAGAGAGATACAGTGTTTTCCTAGTAAGCAGAAGACCTGAGTTTGATCCCTAATAGCTACATAAAAAACATGCCAGCAAGGCAGTGTGCCAGCCGCTGAATGCCAGTACTGAGGATGCAGAGACAGTAAGATCCCTGGAGCTTGCTGGCTAGACAGTCTAGCCTAATTAGTGAGCTCCAGGTCAATAAGAGAGACCCTGTCTCAAAAACACAAAGTCAATAGTATTATTGAGGCTAATACCACAGGTTGTCCTCTGGCATCCACATGGACACACATGCATGCACACAAACATATACACACCTACATATGCACTTAAAAAATAATAAAATCTTTCTCCACTGCTACTCAGACCTACCCCTACTTGCAAATTCTTTAGGCGATCTACAAGTCTCAGAAGAAAGCTTTATTTGCTTTATTGGGTGACTATTTAATATACTATGTGTCAGGAAGTTGGAGGGGCAAAGAATATAAGATGAGCAGCAAGAGCAAACAATCTGCCCTGAAGACGGGTACACTGTCTCATCTTAGGGATCTGTATGTCGAGTGTTTTGGTAGGGATGGCCAGGCCAGGGTAACCAGGTCTTACCTGATCAAGGAAAAGAGAGTGGGATGATAGTCAATTCAAAGGAGTGAATACACCCCCCCCCCATATTGCATACTGTGTTATTAGAAGGAAGCCATCAGTGGAAAAATAAAAAGTAAAGATGCAAGACAGAGTTGAGAAACCTTTCTGGAAGGAGGGAATTTGAGAGCTTTTATATACCATGAATCCAGTGGAATCTCTAGGCTCAGCGAGGAGGAAAACACTGTCTTCTCTGGCATGGTAGAAGATGAGATAGATGAAAGGAGAGAGAAAGATTCACATGGTGGAAGTTAAGTCATTGTGCATTGGATGGTTATAACCTTCTCAGCCAGGAGACTGCATTTGTGGAGAGTTCTAGAAAAGACATGGAGATGCTGCAGGAGATTACAAGACTATAGAAAAATGTCATTTTCTCCTTTTGTCTGCCAAGAAACATCTCACTAATGCTTCAGAAATCAGATCAAACACAGCTCTTCTCACTTCCTATTCCCCAGGTGGACTTGGGAGCAGTATGTCTCTATTACTGTAATAATTATATCACATCAGGATCATTTCCAATTATCTCTCTTTCTTCTAGATAGAAATTTCTGATGGTCTTACTCATCTTAATTTCTTTAAAATCTAACCTGTTACAAAATGATATTCAGTAAGGACATGCTGGTCAATAAATAAGTTGTTCCATAAGCCATAGATAACTACAGACATTGTAAACTCAGATCCAGAAAGAGAGGGAACATTTTAAAACTAGCATTCTGAATGTCTGGGTTGCTTTCAGATCAAATCACCCTTTACCTCTCTCCATCTAGTAAGCCAGGTTGTAGAAACGGGGTACACAATTCACAGTGCTGTGAACTTCATTAGTGAATGTTAGTAAAGGGTTTTTTCTTAAAGGGTCAAAGCAGATAACTATGGAAAATGCCCCTGAAAAGGAAGGATGACAAAGCAGATATGTCTCAAGAATAATGAAGGACCTTCCTTCCAGGTGTTGCACCACGTTGTACTCTGACACAAGCCGCTAAGGAGGACTCGGGGCACTCTCAAAGAGCCTGCTACTGACAAGGACAGGGCCCGAGATGATCCCTTCACCAAGCTCATGAACTGTTGAAAAATAATTCTGGCAAAGAAGCAGGGGTGTTGTGCCATTCAGCCGTCCCTGCTCAAGGTCACTGTGCTCCAGCAGAACCTCAGTTTTTCTATTGTTTGTCCTGCCCTGACTCCTCATTTCCACCTTTACAGATCGTCAACAGAGCAATCAAATGCGCTTGACCTTTAGAAATATACTTGTGCTCCCAGGATGAACATGGTCATTTGTCACTGCCATTTACCAAGTGTTAGCTACACAGATAGATACCTGGGTAAGCTAGAAAGCAGCTTTCAGCACGTTTGCACAAGAGGTGATATAATTTAGTTCAAAGGAGACACAATACCATTAAGATACTGAATAATAAGATGGCTGAATTTATGGTGATGATTTGGGGGCCAACAAATCTATGATTGACAGGTTTTATTTTTATTCCCAAGGCCTTGGAAATAGACGACATGGTATACTCTGTACTCTGGTGTTAGTGTAAACTAACACTTCTATGAGTAAATTAAAACAGGTGTTAATTCTAGAACACTTGTGCTTGATTCATATTTCTCAAGGTACAAAAGTGCATACACACATATCTGCCACTAAAGCTGGATTGGATTGAGGGTAGACTCATTATTAACCTTTTCCTCAAGGTACATACTCTTGGCTCAGTAATATATATGATGATGGTGAAAGCTCTTCTGGCATTCTTAATTGTCATAGTTAATCAAAAGGCTGTTGAAAAGAGTAGGAAGAAGAACAGTAAAGAATTACAATTTAAAAGGAAGAAAAATAGAATGTAAAGAGAGAGAATAACTGTTTAAGTAGACAAGTGCTTTATCCAGTGTCTCAGTCTTTCCCACACTGACTCTCAATGCTCATTCTAACATTTCCAGAGCTGAGGCATTACGTGTTTAAGGCTGTCACTAGCTACATAAAGGATACTGGAGATTTTATTTCCTGAGGCTGAAGGCCTCCCTCTTATCATCAGAGCAGCTAAAAGTACAACATTACTCATCACAACTTAATGTGAAGGGGCTTGAGAGATGGCTCGGTTGTTAAAGTACTTGCTTGCAAAGCTTGGTTTAATTCCCCAGTGTCCATGTAAAGCCAGATGCATAAAATTACACATGCATCTGAAGCTTGTTTGTAGCAGCTGGAGGCCCCATCATGCCCATATTCACTCTCTCTTTCTTTTTTTTGTGTGTGTTTCTTATTTTATTTTATTTTTTATTAACAACTTCCATGATTATAAAAAAATACCCCATGGTATTACCCTCCCTCCTCCCACTTAGCCCTTTGAAACTGACACTCTCTCTTTCTGTCTGTCTCTCTCTCAAATAAATAAATAAATAAAATATTTTTGAAAAATAAGTGTGGAAAATTTATTGCACCTATAATTAAAACTCTATTAGTAGTACATTACCAATTGATCTTAAGGCTAACCACTCAGAGTTCTTTTGAAGATTTTAGTTAGTTGGAAGATCGGTTAAATGACAATATCATTTTATTATTGATATAACTGAAAAGACCCACAGAAGCTGAATGTCATATAGACATCCCTTCAACTATGGGCAAGTTAGACTCTGAAATGTCTAAGATAATTTACTGCATATTATGGTTCAATGATTCAGCAGAAAAATGGCAACATTGTTCTATAATGCACACTTCATCAGAAAGTTCTATTCTGTAGAAAAGCCACTTGTTCACAACAGTGAGAGAGTACTAACGCAAGGGCCAATTCTCTCCCTACCACATGCCTGCAATGCTGCCCCATGCTGTCTTGGACTGAGGACCTGACGACACTGTGTCTTGATGGCTAGATGTCCTCAGCCTAGTTCATCCTACACAAATGTCTGTCTCTAGTTATGTCTCAGCTTGTGTTCTCCTCTGGGTAAAGTCCAGGTACCTGTGGAATATATATGATTAAGAAAATTTGGGTTACCTATGTTAATAAACAATCACAACATAGGGAAAGTAATGCCTCACTTAAAAGAATTACTTCACATGGCATCAATGTAATAGATGTAAATTGGAGGAGTTGGAGAAGCAATGTTTATTTTAGGCCTTAGAACTGAATTCTGTCCTCAGTAGTTCAATTCGTTGTACTAGTACTAGTAGTATTTGTGGTGCTGGGAACCAAACTGAAGCCCCACCCCCACATATATATATACTAGGCAAGCTGTTCCTCGCTGAGTCCAGTGGGTCAATTCTTAGAAAAGCTGCACCTGATAAAACTGAAATCCTGGGAAGAAGGAGCATGACGGGAAGAAGAAAAGGTGCTTATGTGGCAGAAGAGGGTTCAGGCAGGATTAAAGCTTCTATTGGGCCATTGATCAAATAAGGCATGGGAAAGACAATAACACCCAGTGTGGTGGCAAAATGCCAACATGTGGGAGGCTGAGACCTGAGGATTACAGAGAATTTGAGGCCAGCCTGGGTTGCAGAGTGAGATCTGATCTCAAAAAGGAGAGAAGAAAAAGAAGGTAAGGAAGAAAGGCACGCAAACAATTATAAAAATTGCAAACCCTCAGTGCACAGACTTAGAATTCAAGACCTGTAGAAAAACCCAGGATGCAACTCAACTGTCTGCATAGAAGTTTATAGAAACTGAGGCTCCAGGGGTCAAGAAAGAAATTGACTGTGTTAGATGAAAGACATTGCAAAAATCACAGCCAGAACCCAAGCACAAAAATCTGAAACCCATGGCAAGCTGTGAAGTTATGTTTTTTCCTTTAAAAACTTGGAAAGAATGTACATGCACTATGTGGTAAAAAAAAAAAACTGCAAATATGTACAATAATTCTCAGATAAGGGGTTTGATTCAGTTATCTGAATAATTGCCTCAATTTCTTCTGCCTGTTAACTCTGCCTTTATATTCATGTTTTTGTCAATTATTTTGTTTGTTGATTCTGCCTTGCAAACCAAATCCCAAATAATTGACAACCATGTCTTCCTTTCACCCAGCTCATTGTCTGCAATGCTCATTAGGCTGAGTAGCATCCCAAAGTCATTAAAAATATTGGACACAAATCTAGCCTCTGTTTCTTCTCAAGAGGGATTAATTGAAGTGCTTCATATAAATGCTCTTAAGGAAATCTTTCATTCATTCTCCTTCCTATGTTATCATTGTAAATATTAATAATTGCTACCATTGAAAATATTGATAATAATCATAAATATAAATAACAATTACTATGTGATAAATTAGTAATTGATGTGGATATAGATAGCAGTTACTCTGTGCTATCTCTGATGGGTATTGAAATAATTGTGGCTTTTCAAATCACTTCAAGGCTGTCTTGTCATCATGACATGCCATTTGTTTCATCAATAAAAACATTATATTACCATAAATCCACACAATGTCCCACCCATCATGTTCTGGGTCTTGGTGTGTTTTGGAAGATTGGTGATTGGTGATTCCTAATGCAATGTGGGTGTCTCCACTTATCTGGTTGGAATATAACAGTAGTTGACACTAGTGTCTTTTCATAACACCACCAGGTAATATGTCCTCACTGTTTGTAGCCTCCTCACGTTCTCCTGACATTTCCCCATAACTCAGGATTCTTGGTAATGCTGGAATGACAGGAGAATTCTTCCCCAGAGGTAGGTCATGCTGGCAGTGACAGCAGCTGGCAGGAGATTCAAAGGAACCAATGACACAGTGCTGGAGAAAAGACCTCATCACAGTCACTAACTCTGGACTAGACAGGTAGTGTGGAGGAAACAATGGCTTGCTGCTCAGGAACCAGGAAGGTTCTTCTACCTACCTGTCTGACAGGCAGACAGCTGTCACATTCATGGTTCTCCAACTGCTACCTGGTCAATGGCAATATATATTCTATTTACATCTGGTTGTATTCACAAGATGGGTGTTAGTCACCATTATGGTACTATAGTACCTGAGATAACCAGCTGATAAAGAGAAAAGATTTATTTGGGTTCACAGTTTTGGAAGACCTAGTGTGGCTATAAATATTAGCCAATGGAACATGAAGAGAAGTGGCATACTACTTCACTTTGAGGCTTTTGAATTGTGTGATATATATGGGCTGTCACACTCTCTACTACAGCTTGGAAATTAGATGCCCTCTTCCTTAGCACATGTATTAAAGGTTTGGTCCCCAGCATATAACTATTGTGAGGAGTTAGTAGCTTGAAAAAATGGGCCTATCAAGAGGTTTTTAGTCATTGGGAGCACACCTTTGAAGGTAACATTGGGGGCCCAAATTCTTCCTCTTCTTTCTCTTTGCTTCTTGGCCTTGGAAGGAACAGTGTTATTCCAATGTGTGCTCCTCCCCACTGCTGCCTACCACCCCTTAGAGGCCTGAGCAATGAATTCTGCCTCTTCATGGACCAGACCTTCTAAAATTGTGAGCCAAAGTAAGCCTTTTCCCTTTATCAGCTGAATTGCTCACACGTTACTATAGTGACAGAAAGCTGACTAACACACTCTTTTCTGTCTGCTGTCAACTATGTGGATGCCTGCATTGGTGAGTAGTAGAGTTAGCTGAGCTGTAATAGAAGAAACCAAGATCCCTAAGTCAGTGCACTGAAAAAAGCTACTATGGAGCAGAAGAAAGGTATTGGGCTGTTATAAAAGAGAATATTAAAAATGACTGACTATAAATAGACTTCTACTTTAAAAGTCTTAGCCAGGGGTGATGGCACATTCCTGGAATCCCAGCACTATAGAAATAGAGGTGGGAGGGTCAGTAGCTCATCTTCAGCCACACAGCAAGTTTGAAGCCAGCCCGACCTACCTGACTGTGTCACAATATACTTATATATCTTGAGTCTTTTGTCAATGGAGTATACCATAACTAATATAACAGTGTACTAAAGTATCACATATAAACATTCAAAGACAGTGAATCATTAAATAAGACATCTACCTATTTGCCTATTGAAGGGTTTGAATATTTTGTACTTTACAGAAAGGATTAAATATGAATGACAGGTTACGAAGTTATATGCAATAATTGTTATGACGGGAAGCTTCCCAGAATACTATATGAAAAAGACTGATGTGGCTTTGGTGTTATGTAATCTTATAGTTGCTTCTTCATAGACATAGACACATATTTAAATTTTGTTACTGTGAAAGAATGTTGAGGTTGTCATAGAAACAAAGCAACACAGAATATGTGATGTATTGGGATACTTGGTGCTAGCCATGCCAGCAAATAATAAAATAAAATAAAGAAGTGATAAAATCATACAAAGAAAACTAACTACTCAAGGTCGTGGTGTGGTAGTCAGCTCTGTCTGTGCCCCCAACCCAGGAACTGTCAGTACACATCCTAGTTAGTGGACACTGGGATACTACTGCCAGTTCCGGAATGAAATGAACTTGAGAATTCAGAGATTATTACAGAGAATCATGATCCTGCTCACCCTCCCCTGGAATAAAATTTATGTAAATAGAGAGGGAAACAGAGAAGGAGTCATTGGACCCAGAGAACAAAAATTCGATGGACTTTGTGAACTGAAGTGACAATAAATGTAAAACAAGCAATCAAATTAAAATAATCCTGGGATGAGGTTTAAGCATAAGTTTTTCAGCCCAACTCCAATTTGCTGTGCAATGCAAACAGGGATCTTTACCTACCCCTTCTCTGTGGATCAGATACCCATTTCCTACATCCTAGTTGTTACTTGAGTCATCTTTTGCCAAATGTCTATCTTACCTTCCCCAGCAACATTGTTCTTCTCTCCAACTAGCCTTAGGACTTAGAAACTTCTGCAGTCACTTGCCCTATCTAGAGATGACACAAATGGAAGGTGGCTTAGGTTTTCATGTAGTGTCCAGAATATGAGGTGTGGCCAGCTGAAGGAATGTATCTTGGCGAATAAGAATGGTTAGAGAACACTGATAGTCACAGCTCTTCTTTGAATAGGTAGAATAAAAGGATAAAGAAAATATCTTCAGATAATACTCATGAGAACCCTAGAAGATAGTTCTAGAGAAATTTCAATTCTAAGAAGAAGTGACAAAAGAATTGGCATCCTTACTCTTAATCTCGAGTCCTATTTTCCTCCTCAGCTCATTCTGTCATTTCTATTTATCTGTACAAATTAAGTAACTATATGTAGAAATTATATGGATAAGTGTTTATATGTACAAATGAAATAACTTCTTCTCTATAAGAGTAAATAAAGCCATAGACATATCAGTCTGTTTCATATGTTTCATTGAGAAACCATATTGATTAGCTTCCTGGAATAGAGGCATTGAGAGTTTTTCCACCTCTGGGATGGCAGGACCTTTTAAGGAAAGAAAAATCTGATCCCAAGATATACTGCTACTGTCTGGGAAAGCATGCATCTGAGGATGCAGATGCTGGAGCCCACTTGCAATGGTCCAAACATTTCAGGGCAGAACAAAGAGTCATAGGCAAGTGTAGAGAGGGATTCAATCAGCTACATCACCATGGTCCATCACAATGCCAGACAGTCCTGGGCAGCCCCTTGACGACTCCTCCTGCAAACCAGGTCAAAGGCGTCTGCAGCGGCCCAGTAGACAGAGGAAATCGACAATGCTAACGAGCAGTGTCTGCAGTGAGAAACAAATCATTGCAGATAGATAAAATGGGTCTCTGTGTTCAGGTCTCCTGATAGAAGCCCTGCCACCTGCCACTTTGACATTAGCCCTGGGACATCCATCCGTGGAGGAAAGAGTGCACAAGAGAGGTGGGGACAGAAGTGGCAAGTGCCAAGCGTAATGTCACAGGATGATGCTTTCTTCAACTGAGAAGTCCCAGACAGGCTAGTGCCCATCTGGCCCATTCAAGAAAAGTAATTGCGGATTTGCACTATCTTCACAATACTGGGAATAAACTATAGCTTAGCCTCAAAAGAGAAGAAAAAGTAACTAAATGGGATTCACGTTGGGATAAACAAAAGTTAATTTCTTTTAATATCTTATTTATTTATTCATTAATATTTATTTATTGTTCATTGGTTAAAGGTATTTGCTGGCAAAGCCTGTTGCCCTGTGTTCAATTCCCCCATACCCATGTAAAGTCAGATGCACAGAGTGGCACATGCATCTGCAGTTTTGTTTGCAGTGGCAGGAGGCCCTGGTGTGCTCATACTCCTTTTCT
This sequence comes from Dipus sagitta, assembly GCA_036346955.1. Taxonomy (NCBI): domain Eukaryota; kingdom Metazoa; phylum Chordata; class Mammalia; order Rodentia; family Dipodidae; genus Dipus; species Dipus sagitta. The sequence continues at coordinate 89,690,231 of CM070772.1, read as the reverse complement.
CTGTCTCTCAGCTTGAAAATAAATAAAGCATTTTTAAATATCACATTTTTAAAGTAAGAGCCCAGTTTTCTTTACATATAAAGAAACTGAAGTTCAGAAAACTTGAGGCACTTTCCCAGTATCATAAGATCTAGGTTTGCTCCACTACAAAGCTGGATCTATTACTCCTTGCAAGGCTCCTTTGCTTGTCTCTCAAGGCCTTTCTCTTCCTTACTGTGTGCATCATGTAGGACCACTGAGGGGCTCTTGACCTACCTAGAGTCATAGGAATAAGAGAAAAACCATCAGAAAGTGATTGAACTGTCTAGGTACAAAGTGGTGACATATAAAATGCAAATAACATTGAGATTTAAGCTTAGTTATACCATCTACATTCCTTGGCTAACCCTGCTTAGAGAAAGTCATGTTGTTGAATTAAAGCAATAAACTGGAGAATTATAGTGGGGACGGCTTATACTTTTTTTTCCGTTCACTGTGTAGAATCAAGAATAACATAGGAGTCAGAGAGATGTTCACCAGAGCATAAATTCCATAAGAGGAGCCTACTTGTAGGGCCCTTCTGCCTTCTTGGTTTGCATGTGTGTGGGAGAGGTGGATTCATGTGCGGGCACACTTCTGAGTGGGGATGCATTTACACATGTGCATGCACACATGCACCAAAAGGCCAGTTGCAGGGGGGCCTTTACTTGATCATGTTTCACCTGACATTCTGGGTTCTCTTACTGAGCCCAGAGCTCGCTGAATGTGTTACACTAGCTCAGCAGTGAGCAGCAGGGAATCCATCTTCACCTCTCTAGTGCCGGATGGCAGGTGCATACCACCACCCTGCGGTTTTCTTGTGCAAGCCGGAGATCAGCACTCATTTCCTCATGCTTGCCCAACAAACACTGCCCCCCCCCAACAAGCAGTCTCCCCGCCCACTACTGCCTTTTACACAGGCGAAATGACATGAGCTGCACAACTTTTTTGACCCTATTAATAAAAACAGAAAAATGATAAATGACCAATATCATTTGGATTTACTTATCACTGAAAATTAATTTTCCAAATTATGAAATAAATTAAGATTTACTAAGCGAGCACATCATCTCAACTTCTTCCAATGGCTGTTTGAAGCATTGCTTGCCTATCTTTAGCTGATGGAACTGGAGTTAATAGTGTTCCATTTTCCCACAGCCCTGAACCATCTGGTTGGGCAGGGATCCAAGCCTATGGACATGGTACTTTCAAAGACAGCACTCTGTCTTCTGCACACTGCTTTGGTCCCCTTCAGCAGCTCCTGTCCTTGTCACATCTCAGGGGTGTCATTCTAAATGTCAGCAGCAAGAGCTCAACAGTAAACTGTAGAGATTAATAAGCTGATAAACTTTGCTAAAATAAATTTCTCTGTAAGTCAATGCTTTGCTGAAACTCTGAAGCTAATTAGTTTGCCTTTTTTTTGTGTCTTTCAATTTAAGCTGGAATACAGAAATATCCTGATTACTTGAATGTTTTGGTTGGCTAATTCCAGATTTCCAGACAAAGGTTTAAGATTTAAAATTTCTAACTTGGGCCTGGAGAGATAGCTCAGTGGGTCAAGTGTTTGCTGTGAAAGCATAAGGACCTGAGTTCAGATCCCCAGAATTCATGAAAAGCCAGACAAAGTAGTCCACAACTGCAATCTGGATGCTCCCGTAGTGAGATGGGAGCTGGAGACCGGAGAATTCCCAGAAGCCCTTGAGCCAGCTATCCTGGCGTCCCAAACATCAAACAACAAAGAGACCCTGTTTCAAATATGGTGGAGCATGAGGATTGATACCTGAGTTTGCCCTCTGACCTCCACACTTGTACCACACGCTTGATGTCCACATGCATGTGCACATACACATACACAAACACAAACACACACACAAAAATTTCCAAAATTTTATAATGAAGAATTTCAAGCCAGAAGGGTATTAGATAACTGGGAATGTGTCTGAGATGAGACACATTCACTGATTGCTCTATCTCTGGGAAAGCCAGGTAAAAAAAAAAAAAAAAAAAAAAAAGATCTAAAGTTATCCAGACCCAAATGAGCATCCTGCATCCACCACTAGGGAATGTTGAGGAAGTCACTGTACTTCACTAAGCTATCTCTTCTTGACTGACAGATTGATTGGTTGATTGTATTTTTACAGTGCTGGGAACCTAACACAAGGCCTGAAACACAATAGATAAGTTTTCTACCTTGAGCTTTATTCCCCTACCTTTTCGTCTTGAAAAGCATGATAATGCTGCCAACCCCAAAGTACTGTAAGGATGAGAACCACATGAGATGATGGATACAAGATGCCAAGCACCCTGTCTGACATGCACACATTTCCAGTAATGCTTAATCTCCTTTTCTATCTCTTTTGATATCACTCCTTATTGACATAGCTGTTTATAATGCTCGAATGAGATACAGCGGTGGCATGTGCACTGCCCACCTCTGAATGAGATGCAGTGGGGCATGTGCAGTGTCCACCTTTGCCCAAGGAAAGGGTCCATTAAAAGAGGAAAAGAATATCAATTCTTCTTTATTTAATTCTCATTTTCTGCAACTTTAATTAGCTGGAGGAAGAGGCAATTTATAGCCTGGCTGTTATAACCATGGCTACACTGGCACTCATGGCCAGGAAGGTGGCATTTCAAACAAAGGATGTCTGACAATTGTAAGAGCAGATGATTACTTTACTACTGTGTGTGGTATTGTGCCATTCAGAGTCACTCACAACTGTCCAGATCTCACAGATGGTGTCTGCTTTTATACTGCCCTGCTTTCCCAGAATTTCTGCATCTCCAGGGCCATTATTGCCTCCTGATTCTCTCATACTTATCCTATTATGTTATTTTCCTGCACCCAGCACTGGTTGTTTATATTTTCCACTTTCTGCCACAATATTATAGGACCAGGGTTGCTGTCTCTTCATTGGCGTCTGTCTGCCCTTTGCGTACTCCACTGGTGGAAAGAGAGATGTGGAGGATCCGTTTGTATATACATTATCAGAAGAGAGACAATACAGAGACTGTCAGTGAGCAGGAAGCCTCCTAGAGGGAAAGTTGCAGGCAGAGGAAGAGATAGAACACTTCAGGTAAGACAACAAAAACCCACTACTTCAAAACAACCCACACCCTGCATCAGATGAGATCCACATTGAGAGGGAGAATTAGCAATGGGCTGAGAACTTATCACTACATTCTTTCTCCTTTGAGCAGAAGCCATTTTGGAATATTAAGTATGGAAAGAGACAGCATTTCAAAAGTCTCTTCTGCTCTTGCAGCCACATAAGTGAACAGAACAGAAGTCGAGGGTTGTTCAGATCTACTTCCAGGTTCAAACTGCAGATGGATCCACAAGTTTTGGTTTAACCGGTGTCTGGTTCTGGAGCAATTCTCCCAGGTCACCAGGCCTTTGAGGTCTCCCTTCCTCATCACTGAAATGGAAGTGATCCAGCCTATACACAGGGCTAGAGAGGCAGGTGAGTGTGCGTAAGCTCATGATGTCACAACTGGGACATTTTCAGAACAACTGATGCTGGTTTTTATTCCCCCTTCCTCCTTTAATACTTAAATTGGCCACCAACCCCTAAACTGATGTTTCCACAGGACTGAATTCCTCTGGTCTTGCTGAGCTCAAGAGCTAGTTGACTTAAGAGAAAGTGGAATGAGGAACTTGCACCATAATTAACAAGTTCAAGGGAACAGAGAGGAGCACAGCTTCTATGTTGAGTACAGAAAATGAGAGAGAGAGAGAGAGAGAAGGAAAGAGAGAGAGAGAAAGTTGTTCCTGGGAGCTTTCCAGGCCAAATACCATGCATCTCTGGTCACCTATCTTAACCAGTATGCTCATAGAAAGAAAATCAGTTTAACCACTAATTGCTCCTAAACAAAATTAAGAAGGAAGATGCAATTTGAAAAAAGGGGGGACGATCCTTAAATGGACATGATGGTGAATTCTCTGATAGTTTCGGGTACTAGCATCACTACTGTACACAGGCAATGAAACCCATCAAAAGCTGTCATGTGTCTTTCGTGGATTCAGGAGCAGATCCCAGTCAGGCAGCATCTTAACTTACTGAGCACCTACTATGTGTTCACAGCTCAGCACCCGGGGCAAGCAATTCAGATCAGCTTAGTCCAGTGCAATGACGTTTGGGCCATGCATGATAAAGTTTGAATCAAATGCTTATTTAGAAGGAAGCTGCGTCAAAAGGAAGGAAAGGGCACCAGCCCCCATTCTGACAGGGACAGCATCTTGACCTCTCCTCAAAGGAAGTCTTATGTGCAGACCCAGGTGCTGCTGAGGGGGGCTTGGTGGGGCGGGGAAAGATAAAAGGGTTTCTGGAGGCCCTCTGACCCCAGCCGTCCCACGGGAAATGAGTGAGGAGGCTGCTGGCTGGCAGGCAAGCAGGTGTGCCCTTAAGAAGCCATGGAGATTAGCTGGGGCTTATCCAAACCTCTGCAGGAGGCAAATCTCTCCTGGCTCCCTCAGGAGACTGGAGCACTCACTCCTCAGCCATCAAATAAACCAGATGCAGAATGGACGTCAACTTGGCCTTTTGTGGAGCCAAAGGACCCCCCAACCCCCAGCAGGCATCTGGACACAATCACATTCACCAGGGCCCCAAGGAGAGTGAGCATTTGGAGATGTTGAGGGAAAGGGCTGTAAGGCAGGATTACAGAGAGATGGGGCCTGACTTGTGTCTGGATCTTTGTCTTGGAAAGAATTGTTCACCACCCGAATCAGGCCAAACCTTACTTCTCCCTCTGAAAACTTGTGGCTTGTGGGGTTCTAAGTGCTACCTGCCACTTCAAAGTGGGGGGAAAATCCAGGACTCAAAGGAGAAGAGATTGCCTTTTGGGGGAACTCTAAAAGAGGGAGTAAATTAGCAACTTTAACAGTAGTAGGAAATAAAATTAGGCCCCTATTTATGAGGGCGATGTCAGCGTGCCATCATGTTCAAGGCACTGATGGGCAGGAAAAAGCACTGGCCTTGGGACTAACATATAAGCACAGGAACACTGAGTGTATGCATCAACTGAGTGACCTTGAGCAAGTCAACTAACCTCTCTGAACATCAAGCATCCCATCCTAAGATGACCCACCAATGACTTCTCATAAAACGGTTTGAGCATTACTAATATAGTTTATATAAACATCTTACATAGTATCTCACATAAGTAGAAAATAGAATTTTGTCTCAATGTCCCCCCAATCCATGAAAAAGAAGAACTATAATGTAATAAACACTATTATATAAAAATACATGCAAGAACTGGAGAGATGGCTTAGCGGTTAAGGCAGAAATCTTAAGGACCCATATTCTACTCTCCAGATCTCGCTTTAGCCAGATGCACAAAGGTAAGACAAGCACAAGGTCACACTAGGTGGCACAGTGTCTGGAGTTCAATTCCAGTGGCTGAGGCCCTGGCACACCAATTCTCTTTCTCTCGCTGTGTCTGTCTCTCTCTCTCTAGCTCTTTGAAAATAAAATAAAATTTTAAAAATGATGCATGTAAAGCAATACACAAAATCCTTACAATCTAAAATATTAGGTTCATAGAAATCCATTCCTATCAAGCCACTTGAAAACTTAGTCATATAGCCTTCTCTCCACCAAGCTTTCTACAAGTCAAATTATGGTGTCTGGCCTTGGCTTCTTCCCGGAAGTGGTTGAATGTCTACTCCTCTTGGAGTAGCTCTATCACCAGTCCCTACAGTTGTAAAACTATAGAGGGCTGGATATATGGCTTAGAGGTTAAGGCATTTGCCTGGGAAGCATAAGGACCAAGGTTCGATTCCCCAGTACCCTCATAAGCCAGATGCACAAGGTGGCACATGCATCTAGAGTTTGTTTGCAGTGGCTGGAGACCCTGTTACACCCATTCTCTATCTGCCTGTCTATCTCTCAAATAAATAAGTAAAATACATATAATAATTCTTTTTAAACTGTAGAGCTGGAAGGAATCTTATACACAGCAGAATCTTCTCCTCTCACTTTACAAGTAAATCCAAGGGAAGCTTCACAGATGAGAGTAACTTGGGTGTCCACTAGACTGACTTGGTTAATACCTCATTCAGTACTTCTCTTTTCCACAGGTCCACAGGCTTTAGAGACTCATATTGATGAAACAAACAATCTTCTTGCCTGGTTATTTCTATCACTGCAGAGCTAACCAAACAGAGCCCTTGGCAAAGGTCCTCAGGCCAAGTGTGATAGAACACAGTTATTATATATTTCCAATGAGTCCATTAAGAATCCTCAGCAAAAGTAAATAAATAAGATTCAGAGTCATGAAAATAGCATTTGCTTTTAATTCAGAGATTTTTTCCCCCATGGGTCCTCAAGGTAGTTAACATTTCAAAATTACAGTAATTATTATAGACATGGGAAATCACTATATCATTTGATTTATTCTCATAATAGCTTATAAAGGTGTTTCATTTGATCATAATTTACCAAGAGCACATCCCATGTGCCAAATTCAAGCTCAGTTAGGGGAATAAAGTGAACAGTTGCAGTCTCTGTTCAGGAAGTTTACTGTCTGGGCAAAAGGTAAGAGGTGCGAGTAGATACTTGGGAGGACAGACTGAAGATGAAAAACTGTACCCCAGGGAAAAGCTTCCTAATCCTGGATTTGACAACCATTTCTTGGATATGATCCCCAAAGCATAGATAACCAAGGGGGAAAATATAGAAACTAGACCACACAAAAAAGCTTTAAGCTTCTTTTCATTAGAGGATGAGAGTAACTGATTAAAAACAGAACTCACTGAATGGCAGAAAATATTTTCAAATCATACATCTGATAAGGGAACGAAAATATAGAAGGGATGGATACAATCCAACTACAAATAAATAACCCAATTTGATAGCAGGGAAAGGACTTGAATACACAGTTCTCCAAAGATATACAAATGACCAATGAATATCTGCAGAGACGCTGTATAGCACCAAGCACTGAAAGCACACAAATCATCCAGGCCTGGTGGTGTAGACCTGCAATCCCAGCACACGGGGCTGGGGCAAGAGGACCACCAGTTCACAGCCTGCTTGGGCAATTTTATGATACTCTGTTCCAAAATAAAATATGAAAAGAGGTCTAGGGGTACAGCACAGTGGTAGAGTGTTTGTTTAGCATGTGAGATGAAGTAGGTTCAATCCCAAGGAAGGAAGGAAGGAAGGGAAAGAACAAGGGAAAGAGTATAAAGGGAATTGAGTACATAATATGATATCACCATACACCCACTAGAATGTCTACTATTAAAAAACAAAATAGTGGGCCAGGCATGGTGGTGCATGCCTTTAATCCCAGCACTCAGGAGGCAGAGGTAGGAGGATCACCATGAGTTTGAGGCCACCCTGAGACTACACAGTGAATTCCAGGTTAGCCTGGGCTAGAGTGAGACCCTACCTTGAAAAACCAAAACAATAAAAATAAAAATAAATAAAATAGAATAGTAAATAAGTCTTGATGAGAGTGTAGGAAACTTGGAATCCTTGGCAGAGTGTGAAATGACACTGTCACAATGAAAAACAGTGACAAAGCTTCTACAAATTAAAGATACAAACCCTATTTGATCTGTAATTCCATTTCAGCCAAAGAACCAAAAGCAGGAATTCATAGAGATATTTGAGCATTCATGTACACAGAAGAATTATTCTCAATAGCCAAAAGATGTGAAACAAACACAATGCCTAAGGACAGATGAATGAATCAGTAAAATGTGGTACCTATATGCAATAAAACATGATTCAGCAAGCTGGAGAGATGGGCCTAAGGGCCCAGGTTCAATTCCCCAGAAATCGCGTAAGCCAGATGTGGCACATGCATCTGGAGTTCATTTGCAGTGGCTGAAGGTCCTGATGCACCCATTCCCTCTCTCTCTCTCTCTCTCTCTCTCTCTCTCTCTCTCTCAAATAAATAAGTAAAATATTTTTTAAATCATGATTCAAGGGCTGGAGGCATGGCTTAGCAGTTGAGGTGCTTGCCTGCGAGGCCTAAGGACCCAGGTTTGGTTCTCCATATCCCACGTAAGCCAGATGCATCTGGAGTTCCTTTGCAGTGGCTAGAGGCCTTGGCATGCCCTTTCTCTCTCTCCCTCTCTCTGTCTCTAATAAATAAATTAAAATTAAAATATTTTTTAAATCATGATTCAGCCTTAAAAAGTGAAGAAGTGTGACATTTGCTACAATGTGGATGAACCTGGAAGACATCATGCTGAGTGATAATAAGCTAATCAACAAATATATGATTACACTTACATAAAATTCATAAAGTAGCTCAGATTCATAGGGGCAGAGAACACATATGTGTGTTCCAAAGGCTGGGAAAGGAGAGGAAGGAGGAATTATTGCTTATTAGGTACAGTGTTTCAGTTTTTCAGTGGTGATGATAACTCAACAATAAGGATGCATTTAATACACAACTATACTTTTCATTTAAAAATGTATCCATGGGAACTTGTATATAATAAAAATGTGCACATACTGTCATTGTCATCAGTAATACCTCCAGAAACCAACATAGACCTTCAGTTCCTAGCCTACAAGGGGTCATTCTAGAGCTACAGAAAAATTCATAAAGAAATCACAAGAACCAGTGTGAATGTATGCCATGCAGAACAAAGAGATAGCAGAAATGTGGAAGAAAGCCAATAAATCACAGAGCTCCAACCAGTCTCTGAAGACCATAAGCCTGTCCAGAATTTGAGAAAACCAACAATGTTAAATTTCCCTATTGAAAGAATCCATTGAAAATGTCACTTTCATCTCTATAAGAATAGGAGCATTGAGATGGACAAAAATTATAAAAAATCATTGCCTTGCTTCTGATTATTGAGAGGCTACCCCTCCTGTCTTCTGGAACAGCCATGAGTACCAAGGTGATCTCTACGGTTATTTGATTTGAAAGTAAATATTAACTTGTTAAGAAGACTTACCAATCTTGTTTCACCTAAAAGATACTGTAGGTCTCAGTTGGTTGGCAGTGATTAACATTTCCTGAGGCATTCATCTTGGAAAGATGAGACCAGCCAGGCGCGGAACACCAGAACCTTCACTGACAGTGAATATGAAAAAGGCAAATTACTTGGGTAGAGTTATGATAATTTCCTCGTGATCCCAACATGCAGATATGCCATCCAACATATTGGTACCCTTAAAAACCCACAACTTGGGCTAGAAAGAGGCCTTAGTCAGTAAAATGCTTGCTATAGAGTCATGAGCACCTAAGTTCAGAATCCTAGCACCCACATAAAATGCTGGGGGTACACCTGTAATCCCAGCACTAGGGAGGCAGACACAAAAGGATTTCCGGAATATGATAGTTAACTGACTAGCCAAATCAGTGAGTACTTGGCCCAGTGAAAGACTCTCCCCCTGCCACCAAAAAAAAGTGGAAGAGTAATTCAGGTAGATGTTGACCTCTGTCCTGCACACCCATGTGCACACCCACGTGCACACACAAACCTGTACCCACACATGCTCTCATACACATACAAACACATGCATGCTACAGCTTGATTCCCAGCATTTAACAAGGTCCTTTTCTGTGTCTTCCTTATGCTGAGTGCTGTGATGTCCCCAAATAAGACACAGCCCCTAAATCAGGTAACTACATCCTGGACTGTGAGAAAGTGTGAGCCAGTGGTTGGCAGTTTGCAATGTCATAAATACAGGATACATATAGATCTGCATTCACCAGGGAGAGCACACACTTCTCCCCACACACCACTTGCAGATGAGATAGCTAATACCCATCAAAACAAGAGGTGACTGAAGCAGTGTCACCATATGCACTTTGCTTGCTGGGGTGACTAGCTTCAATTCATGTTCCCTGATACCCAGTGCCTGGATTTGGTCAAAGGCCAAAACTCAGGCTAAGATCACAGGCTTCTATCTTGTGTTCAAACTGTGAGCTTCCCAAAGAAGAAACACTCCTTGTCCCCTACCCACAGAGAATACAGCCCTACCTTTGATCAGAAAGGCAAGCAGCCAGCGAGTGTAGATGGCAAAGACATCGGCACCCATAGCCAGACTGCAAGGTTTGTTTCATTGTCTTCACAAATTAAAAATGACACATCTTAACGATTACATGGTTCTGATAGACCTTGTTGCCTGGCATGCTAGTTCAGTCTAATTTCCAGACTGTTTCAGACACCCAAACAAATTAACACATGTTTCCTGGTTAAAATTGCGTGTGTGTGTTTGTGTGTGTATGTGTGTTTTAAAACTATTGTACAACTGCATCATCATCAAATAAATAATTAAATTTATCAGACTTCCATTGACTATAGAAAGGCACTATCTGTTAGCCTTTGGAGAATCGTTGCTGGCTATTTTCAAATGCCAGCTTCGAGCCTTGTTCAGTGGAACACATTAAACCTCCATGAAGAGCCTCACTATCTTTTGAACTGGATCCACACCCCAGGCTGAATGCAGCTTTTAGAACCAGCAAGAACCAGATGGCCCTACAGAGATCACTTTTGAATGTTTGGATTTGAGTCATTTGTATGCGGAAGGCTTCACAAAATAGCAATCTGGGTGGCAGGCTCCAGGCTGGGTCCAGCTTTCCAGACAGCCCATCTTTGCCTACAATTGAGAAGACAAGTACAATATTGTAGGGTTCCACAAAAAATGTTACAGCATTTATCTATATGTGTAGAATCAAATACATGAAGTGTCCCTGTCAGGCTGTCACTAAGATGGGAGCTTGTCACAATGCTTCCTTCCTCCTCCCCAGCTTCTTATTGTCTTTTCCATGGCACCTACAATTGCTCTCTACACACAGGCACAAAGCCAGCTCTGTGAATCAGCCAGCAGAGGGTACTACAAGACTGGTGCAACAAGTCCAATGAGTGCGCATCCAGAGCCCAAGATGATTCAGACTAATTAAAATGGGCTGTAACCTGATTGCACGCTGGGAGTTCCTAGCCAGAAAGAGGAGTCTAGAAGAAGGAAGAGGTGGAAACAAGACTGGTAGACAGGGTCTGCCCATCCAAGGATTAGGAGAGGCAAGAGCAGGCTCTATTCATCCAAGGACTAGGAAAGGCAAGTGTCTTGGTCCAAAATCAAAAGGACAAAGAGTGAGGCAAATTCAAGTTCAAAAGTGGAAAGGAATCCAAAGGAAGGGGTCAGCCCAGAAACCATACTTGTCAGCATTCACTTTAAAGAAAAGAAACCCTGGGCTGGAGAGATGGCTTAGTGGTTAAGCGCTTGCCTATGAAGCCTAAGGACCCCGGTTCGAGGCTCGATTACCCAGGACCCACGTTAGCCAGATGTACAAGGGGGCGCACGTGTCTGGAGTTCATTTGCAGTGACTGGAGGCCCTGGCGCGCCCGTTCTCTCTCTCTTTATCTGCCTCTTCTCTCTCTCTCTCTCTCTCTCTCACTCTTAAATAAATAAAAATGAACAAAAAAAATTTAAAAAAGAAAAGAAACCCTATAATCACATAAATATCTGTCAATGAATATTTATACAATTCTATTTATAATCACCCCAAACTGAAAACAATACAAATGTCCTTTAATCAGTGAATGATTAACCAAGCAAGTATAGATATTTAATGGGATACTCTTGAGCAATAAACAGGAATATGTCAGGGACTAGGCATATGGCTCAATGGGTAAAGTATTTGCTTCACAAGCATGAGGACCTGAGATCAGATCTCCAACACCCGCAAAATAGCCAGGCATGGTAGTGCATGCCTGTAATCACAGTGTTGCAAAGGTTGAGACAGTTGATGAGATCTAGGTTCAAAAAAATAAGGCACATAATAGTTGAGGGAAAACATATGGGGTCAAGCTCTGGCTTCCACACTCACACACACACACACACACACACACACACACACGTACATACATCTGTATATACATAAGCATCCACCCACATATGAATGAACACACATACACACAAGTACACATACTATGCACATATACACATGCAAAAAAAGAAGTACATTAAAGCTCTATGCCATGCTTATGTATGTCATCCCAACACTGTGGAGGTGGGGAGGCTGAGGCAGAAGAAATACTGAAAGCTTGAGTCCAACCTGGGATACATAGCAAGACTCTGATTCAAAAAAAAAATGAGACCTAAAGAAAGAATAAATTACTGACATATACTAACATGGATGAGCCTTAAAGGCATCATGCTGAGTGGAAGATGCTATTCCCAAAAGGTACATTTCCATAATTCCATATACATATAATATTCTCAACAGATCAGTGATTGTAAGGAAGGGGATAACAGAAGTATCCGACCACACAGAAATGGCATGGAAAAATATTTTAGAGTGATAATTATTCTGCATCCTGCTCCAATGACCCAAAACATGAGTTATACCAGAAAAAATTATAAATGTCTCTGTGCATTAATTATAAAAAGTAAAAATTTTAAAGTTAAAAACAATGCATTTCAGGATTGGAGAGATGCCTTAGTGGTTAAGGTGCTTACATGCAAAGACTAAGGACCCATGTTCAATTCTCCAGGTCCAGTGTAAGCCAGATGCAAGGTGACACAAGTGTGCAAGGTGACATGTGAACACTAGGTGGTGCATGCATCTGGAGTTCAATTATAGTGGCTGGAGGCCCTTGCATGACAATTCTCTCCCTCCCTCTTTCTCCCTCTCTCTTTCTCTCTCTCTCTCTCCCTCTCTCTCTTGCTCTTTTACATTACAAAGACCAGTCTGTTGGGCTTGTCTCAAAAAATAATGCATTTTAATAGAACTACTATAGCAACAACAACAAAGAGATATAACCTGAAGGCAGTCTGGGGTAAGCAGATAAAAAGAGTGAGGTCTGAAAGCTGGAGCGCAGTTCAGTAGTAGAGCACATGCCTGGCATGGGCAAGTCCCTGGATTCCACCCCTAGTACTGAAAATAAGGGTGACATTAAAGTCTTATCATGGTTATCTCCAATAATATACAGACAAGCAAAGCCTAGAAGTTCAGAATGGTGTTGAGCCCAGGACAGGCAAAAGGGCAAGACCTGAATCCACAATGTGGTTACTGAGCAGAAAGGACATCATGAGCACCAGTCTGTGTTGGTGCAATGCTAAAGTCTGTTCACCCTTAGAACCAGCAACTATGGTTGTACAGGACAGCCTCCAAAGATCTCTCTCCCTGGCTCACTGATAAGGAGAGCTCATAGCTTTGGGCAGGGGTTAGGTGAGAGAGCAAGTTGCAAGCAAAAGTCAGATTCACTTAACCCTCTTGCTGACAAAGAGCTCAGGGAGCAAAACAGTTTGATTCTCCAAGACCAGACAGCTTTTGAACACCTATGAGGTCTGGTATTCAGTTCCAGACCATTGTCATTATGTTCCATATCATGTCCTCATCAGCTCCCTGTCCTGGGATAGCATTTTGTCTCAGCTGCTCTAAGTAGATGAACCTAGATTTCACATGCAAAGAAAACAAGACAAGTGATTCCATAGCATCCCATCATAATCCACAGGAAAATTTACAACCTACCTCAACCTTTGTTCTGTTCTTGTCATGATACACTATTCCCATGTCTGCTTCCTACATCAGCCTTCTCTTATTCAGTGATCAGACTGTTCAGTTAATAAACAGAGTTCATATCAGTCAAATCTCCTCCAAAGTCTACTCATGATTTTCATTTCTGTCTCACTTTGGGAAGCTCAGAAAACGGGTGACTGCCTTAAATTTTACACATGTGGGTTTCTTGGATCAAAAAATATATAAGTAGCTTGAGAGATAGCTCAACAGTTAAAAATACTTCCTGTGCAACCATGAGGGTCTGATGAGTCCTGAGAGGTAGCTCAGATTTGATGGTCAACATTCACATAAACTTCTGGGCATGTCAACATGCATCTGTAATTGCAGGCTTGCAGGGAAGCAGAGACCTGAGAATCACTAGAGAGAGTAAAAAATGGCAGGTTCCAGGACCAGTGAGAGACTTCAGTTCAAATAAGAACAAGCAGAAGATTGACAATGCAGGACACTGTCATTCCACTCTGGCCACTGCAGGTGAGCACATCCCATTGCAGACAAGAGCATGGGGCACGGCATGGATTTACATGCACTATGAACACACTACACGTACCACACACCATGCCACAAAAACACACACAAGCCAAAAATAAATCAAAAATAATGTATGAGAAAAGTGCTGGTTGAGAAGTGGGTGCAGGTCCATATTTTCTACTATAGCTATTTGTGAGATGTTTGGCCTCTTCCCTTCTCGGAGCCTTAATTTACTATAGGAAAGGAGCTGGTTGGATTAGAGGACCTTTAAAGAGCATTCTTGTCTGCTGTATACTTCTGTGTTTAGCAATGCACAAAACAATTTCAAGTTTAATTCAAGAAATACATTGTGAGTCTATTTTGTTTTCTGGATGTATACTAGCCAGGAGGAATGTTAAAATAATTACAAAAAAAAAATGTCCTGCCTTTAGAAAAAGCAATCTTAAAATTTATGTGGAAATACAAAATACCCTCAATAACTAAGGCAATCCTAAGAAAAAAGAATAATGCTAGATATATAATGATACCTGATACTACAGATGCAATGATAACAAAAAAAAAGCATGGTACTGGGCTGGGGAGATGGCTTAGTGGTTAAGCGCTTGCCTGTGAAGCCTAAGGACCCAGGTTCAAGGCTCCATTCCCCAGGACCCACATTAGCCAGATGCACAAGGGTGTGCATGCATCTGGAGTTCATTTGCAGTGGCTGGAGGCCCTGGCACACCCATTCTCTCTCTCTCTCTCTCTCTGTCTCTTTCTCTCTCTGTCACTGTAAAATAAATAAAAATAAACAAAAAAAATTTAAAAAGCATGGTACTGGCACAAAAACAAACATGTACATCAGTGGTACAGAATTGAGGGCCCACATTGTAACCTACAAAGCTATAGAAACATGACTTTTGAAAGAGATGCCAAAAAAAAAAAAAAAAAAACATTGAGGAAAAGACAGCACCTTCAACAAATGGTGCCTATAAAGCTGTATATCCAAATGCAAAAGAATGAAACTAGATCTCTATCTCTCACTCACCCTATGCAAATGTCAATTCCAAATGGATCAAAGATCTTGATTTAAGACTTGAAACTTTGAAAATTTTAGAAGAAAAGTAAGGAACATACTTCAAGATATAGGCATACTTAAAGGCTTTCTGAATAGGACTTTAGTTGCCAATAATCAAAAAATGAAACCTCAAATGAAATTTTAAAACTTTGACACATTATAAAAAAGTCAATGGAGTGAAGAGACAGCCTATAGAATTGGGGAAATCAAATAATCCACTCAACAAGTGGACTAAAGAAATAAATAGACCTTTCTAAAAAGATAGAACAAAATTGTACAATAAACATAGAAAAATGCTAACTCTCACAGGCCATCAGAAAAATGCAAATACAAACTACACCAAGATGCTTTCTTACCTCAATCAGAATGGTGGTCATTAAGATAATAAATAACAACAAATGATAGGATATAGACAAGAGAACCATTATACACTACAGGTAGGAATATAAACTAGTCAGCCATTAGGGAAATCAGTATAAAGTTTTCTCAAAAACCTAAAACTAGAGCTACCATATGATCCAGGTGCATCATACTTAGGCACTTACCCAAAGGGTTCTAAATCAGCATATCACAGAGATACTTCCACATCAATGTTTATTGCAGCACTATTCACAATAGCTAAGTTATAGATGTTCGACAACAGAGGAATGGATAAAGAAGATATAGATAGATGATAGATAGATAGATAGATAGATAGATAATAGATATAAGTATATAATGGAATATTTTTAGTAATGAAGAACAAAGTTGTCATTTGAAAAATAAAAAAAATAATAATAAAAAATGGATGCAACTAGAAAAAATCATATTAAGAAATTTGGGGCTAGAGAAATGGTTCAGCAGTTAAGGAACTTTCCTAAAAAGCCTAAGGGTCCAAGTTCAATTCCCCAGTACCCACCTAATACCAGATTACAAGGTGGCACATGTGCTTGAAGTTTGTTTGCAATGGCTAGAGGCCTTGGCACACCCATTCCCTCTCTATCTGCCTCTCTTGCTCTTTCTCTGCCTATATCTCTCTCAAATAGGTAAATAAAGTATTTTTTAAAACAGAAATTGAGGCTGAAAAGATTGCTTAGTGGTTAAGGTGCTTGCCTGCAAAGCCAAAGGACCCAGGTTTGATTCCCCAGGACCCACGTAAGCCATATGCACAAGGTGGCACATGTATCTGGAGTTCATTTGAGGCGGCTAGAGGCCCTGGTGCACCCATTCTCTCTCTCTCTCCTCTCTCCCCCCTCTCTCTTTCTTCCTCTCTTTTTCAAATAAATAAATTAATAATAAAAAAGAAATTGATCTAATTTCAGAAAGACAAACATTGTGTGTTTTCTATTATGTGTGGTTCCTAGCTTTCATACCAATACATAAACTCATGTATGTATATGACGTGAAAGTTGAAGCAAAACTGTCTAGGGGCTCAAAAGGTATTGTGTGAGCCAGGCATGGTGGCACATGCCTTTAATCCTAGCACTCAGGAGGTAGAGGTAGGAGGATGGGCCATGAGTTTGAGACTACCCTGAGAATACAGAGTGAATTCCAGGACACCCTGTGCTAGAGTGAGACCCTACCTTGAATAACAAAAAGAACAACATCAAACAAAAGGTATTATGTGGAAGAGGGAGAGAGAAGAAATATGTTCAACATATAATATATTCCTGTGTGAAAATGTCCTTATGTAACCCTGTACCACATATAATGAATAAACATCTTGAAAATTAAAACATGATGCAGAAGGAATGTTAAGAGTCAGGGATGGGAAGGGTGATATGGAATGCTGTCTTCTAGACATGGCATGGCCATCATATACATGAACCCACAGAAGCTGTGGTTTTCTGCACAAGGCTGAGTCTGTCATCATTCTGTCATTGATAGGGGAGGGGTTCATGAGATCCCACTCCTCCCTGAGGAGCTATTTTTAATCAGAAGTTACTGGGGGAGAAGCAGTCATGTTCTTTAGCAGTGTGGCCACTGGTAAGTTGGCCATACTATATAGTAAATAACCCCCACCTAGGTTCATGCCAGCAACCCTAATTAAACTCAGTGGGACACACACACACATACATACACACACACACAGTCACAAAGACATGAATGTAGAAGGTAGATTAGTTGGACAGAAGAAAAGGTTTTGTGGGAGTGGGAGGAAGATAAAAGGATAATGGGGAGTGAGTGCCATTAAAAACATCAGGTACATGTTGAAATTGCCATGCATATATATAATGTATAAGATACATTAAAATAAATAATAATAGTGATGATAATAATAAAAAGGAAAAATATGAAAAAGGAAAGAGCTCAGCCTTTAAGGACACTTAATACAACCAATAGAACAAGACTGAAGTTAAAGGATTTAGGTTCAAGGCACACTGTGCTACTTGGGCATTAATAACTTCTCTGAAACCATTTCTTCAATAAATTATGAAGAACAATTGCTCCTACTGTAAGTTACTTATATTATTAACCTATCCTATTGAAATAGCATTTTGTTTCTCACCCTAAGCATTTATTAACTCTTTTTTAATCTCATCTCTTGAAACAATATTCTGTTTGTGCTTTAAGACAAAATTGATATCCCACTTTCCCAAGAAGACTTCTCTGTCTGCTCCCACCAATATGGACTTCCACTGCCTCCAGCTTTCTGTTGTCTTTACTGAACACTTATCTGCTACCATACTGCTCCATAACTGCTAAGCTTTTAAGCTTTTCCAAACTTCAACCTCTAGTGTTAACAACTGCTGATGTAGGGAGAACAAATCCTACACGGATCAAGTAGATCCCACAGTTTTATCCAGACACCCTGCTCCTCTTCTGGGCTCATCTTGATCACTTCAAACAAATACTTCATATTTATCATGCTTTCTTCCATCATAGCATCGTCTAGTCCATCCTATTAATGTCCAGCTCCCATGAATCTCTCACATCCATCTTTCTCATCTTCATTGCCATAACCTGACTTGAGCATCCAACAGTAGAGGAAATGATATGCCTACATCACCTAGCCCATGAATCTCTCACATCCATCTTTCTCATCTTCATTGCCATAACCTGACTTGAGCATCCAACAGTAGAGGAAATGATATGCCTACATCACCTAGCAAGCTTTCTAAGTACCCTGACTTACTTTCCCATCTCACAAAATCACACCCGAAACTTGGGTGAAGGAGAAGACAGACACCTGAAGACAAAAAACAGAGTTTATGTTTATCACAATTTTCCCAGATTGTTCTGACATGTTGCATATCTCTGTTGAAAACCATGGTCTTAGTTTTCTCCCCTATCCTGTGCCCCTCTACTGATCGAGTTATTTCTTGAAACCTCCAATCCCATAATAATGACTCCTTGTTTCTTTTCAGATACAAAACCGTGAACAAACAACAGATTCTTCTGCCTGGCTCCCACATCCTGGCTCCTGAACACTTTCCTGATCTTGTTTCCTCCATTTCCTTCCATTTGCCATCAGCCTCAGCCAAACCAAACGAGACTTTGTTCCCCTAAATACACCACACCCTTTCACAAGCCCTTGCCTTGGTTCATGCCACCTCTTCTCTTGGAATTCTTTCCTGTTCTCATCTTTCTCTACATACCTGGGAAAAATCCTACTTAATTTTCAGTAGACAGACCCAATATCACCTTCTCCTTGAAGTGGTCTTTATCTCCCATCCTCTTCCAGGCAGAATTGATTGCTCCTTCCTTTGTGTTTTCTTATCATGGTGCTGTTGTGCTGAATGGCTTGGGCCATCCACCTTGATGGACTCTCTCAAGAGGACATGGGTTTCTCAGATGGCTATGAATGTGTCCAGCACATAATGATAAACTTGTTTAAATAAAATCTTTTCTTATATGGGAAATTATTTGTAAGTAGTAAATTGCTATTTTATATGCTAAATGACTTGAGGTTTGCATAAGGGATCCTACACAAAGGATCTATTTTTGAAAATCTATTATGTTTTAAGAAAAAATACTTAGAAATTAAGATATAATACCAACATTATCAGAATATTGCAAGTATTAGCAATAATCAGAAGTCAAATAGAGTTAGTGTGGAAAAAAATAAGACATTTTTGCAAATATCTTTGTAACTCAAGCGTACAGTTCTCAAACTCGAACTGTAGATGACCATATTGTGCCATAATGTCACAAGATTGGATATGTTTGTAACCTTACTGGACCCTGTGTTTGGCATGTTCCATAACCTGTTTTTCTCCTAAATTAGATCATGATGCCTTCAAACATGGACATTGCTTTTTTCTTCTTTGAATCCCAAGCACAAAAAAGGCCTCAAACTTTTGTAGACATGAAATTCATAATAGTTCAGGAAGATTTGGTTTAGATGTCATTTATTCAGTAAACTCTTCCCAGCCCTGGGAAGTGATTATGGACTTCTGTCACCACCACACAGTATTTTATAGAACTCACATCCTGCCACATTGTTTAGAAATCATCTACGTATAAGTCTAGCTCTTTTCGAGATGATAATTCTTTCTGGGTAGACACAACCACAGTACCTGACAGTTCTACACATCCATGTTCTAGAACAACTGAACTGAGTTGTTAGTTATTTCCAGACAATAAACTCTGCAAGCATTCATACTGCATCTTTTACCACTCACATTTTCAATAACATCACCCAGGCCAGGACTGAGAATATGCCTTGACAAACATTTGTTCACTGGTAAATCCTTATCAGATGTTCCTAAATAAGCTTATGCCTGCCCATGAGATGCATTCTCAGGAAAGCAAGGATTTGGTCTTTCAGTGGCTACTTCTTGTCATGTGTCTATCCTGGAATTCAGCCTGATCCCCACATCATGAGGAACGTGGATTCATCATTGTCCCAATTCCCAGCTCATGGAACTGCTCCAATCACTTTCCTCCTTTCTGCCACATTTTGTGGTTTTTTTTTTTAATATTCTTGTTTATTTATTTGCAAGGAGTGAGAGAGAAAGAATGAAAATGGGTGCACCAGGGCTTCTGCCACTGTAAATGAACTCCAGACACATGCCACTTTGTATATCTGGCTTTATGTGGGTACTAGGAAACTGAACCCAGACCATCAGGCTTTACAAGCAAGTGCTTTTAACCAGTGAACCATCTCTCCAACTCACATTTGGCATTTTTATTTTAAATCCCCCAAAGCCTTGATTATGCAAAAGTTCCATGATCAAAGACAGGTAGCTTTCTGTCTTTAGTGAGTCCCTGTGTAATTGACAGTATTATGAGGCTTCTATGTAAAGACTGAAGTAAAATGGAGATTTGATGCAATAGTCCAGATTTGTTTTCTGTTTTGTTTGTTTTTTGTTGAGATAGGGTTTCACTTTTATCCTAGTCTACCCTTGAACTTGAAGCAGTCCTCCTGCCTCAGCCTTCCAAGTGCTGGCATTACAGGGGTGAACCACCACACCTAGCTCCAATTATTCTTATAAAATCTGATACTAGATGAAAGAATGATTAAGGTGTGTTTGAGTGATTCCAAGAATAACCCATTCAAGTGAGATCTATGGAAGCAAAAATGGGATCATGCAGAGAAGCCAAAATTCCCAGTCCTTTCCAGGGATGCCACAGGTTTCATTCTATGGATCTGAGCACCATTTTCAATCATCTCCCAAGATAGCAACACTGGGGAAAATAAGACATTTCAAAAGTTTCATTTGCCTGGCAAGATTGCTTAGTGGTTAAGGTGCTTGCCTAAGAAGCCTAAGGACTCATGTTTGACTTTCCAGGTCTGACATAAGCCAGATACACAGTGACACAAGCATGCAAGGTCGCACATGCACACAAGGGGGTGCACGTGTCTGGAGTTCAAATGCAGTTGCTGAGACCCTGGCACACCAATTCTCATTCCCTCTCTTTCTCTCTCTCTCTCTCTCTCTCTCTCTCTCTTTCTCTCCCTCTCCCTCTCCCTCTCTCTCTCTTTCTCTTTCTCACTCTAACTTTTAAAAAAGGCAGTCTGTTGGGCATGCCTCAAGAAAGAAAATTTTTAAAAAGTTTCAGTGCCCCATGTATTGTCCACTCTGATGTCCACATGTCCTACTTTGTCAAAGCATAACATGCAAAAACGTTCAAAAATTATTTAGCCTGCCTCAAATGTGCAAAGGGGTTTATTTTGTATACCAGGAATAGGTCCTTAAAACCAGAAAAAAGCACCTCATTGAAACAACTTTCTTATTCAATTGCTTTTATTTTGTTTCAAAATTTAATTTATTGTATTTCATTTATCATTCTCACAAAATTGTACATATTTCCCTGTTGTGTTAATACAATCATATATTGTATAATGTGTAAATGTATAACTATCTCCAAATAGTCATGTTTTTATAAATACATTAGTTTTCTTTGAGCTTTTAAAAAAATCAATACATTACTCTGAGCTAGTCACTCTATAGACAACAGAACACCAGAACTTCTTCTGCAATCTAACTACCTCATTTGACTCTGAGTTTCTTAAGAGCAATTGAAGTCTTTGCTAGCACTAGCCAGCCCACAACAGCAACCAAATTCCTATGAAATGTCAAGTATAACCTTGAAAAACAATGACTTCTGGCCCATAGCACTGGTGACAATTCAGTACCAGGTTTTTTTTCTTAACAAATCTCCCCTGGATCCTCGATTTCCTATTTGGCTAGCAAAAGAAATCTCTCTTTCAAGACTATTAAAATGAATTAGATTTTCATTGCCAAATGACTTTTGCACAACAACAATAACATTTCCTTCAATACAGTAAAGAGAATATGTTTATCCTGTGAATTTTTCAACATATACTTAAGAAACCTGCACTTGCTGGGCAATGGTACTGTTGCTACCAGGCATATTTTTATTCTTCCTTACGAGAGATTGAAGTCAGGATGGATCAAGAGAGTCCAAAGGGACAGTCTCTACTAAAAGGGACTGAAGAGCAAAGAAGTGTCACAATATGGCTGACATTTTTAAGGATTGCCAATCTTAGGTATTCCTTTTAATATCCTCCCTCCAAAAGTTATGTTTTTATGGCTCTGAAGTGGCATTGTCCATATCTTCTCATCCCTGTAAATATATATCCAGAGAAGTGGCTACAAGGGTATTTTCTCTACATCCTCTCTGTTTTATTTTTACATAAAATTTCATGACAAAATAATATACATACCAGGTATACTTATTTACCCATATGTATGCATGCATGTATGTATGTATACATGTATTTATGTATGTGCCATGGATTATCACATAACTTATATAGTTTCTCTTATGCTCAAGAGCTTTATAATCTATTTAACATGCCAACTGCCAAGGGGATATAATTATTTTCAACAGAGTCACAAAGGCCTTCAAGGTCCCCTAACCAGTCTGTAGAAGGAGTAATGAATACTCCCAGCTCCTCCTTCTATTGAACTTTGACAAATCTCTATCTTTAGATAGCATCGTTATTTTCCATATTTGCCTATTTTTAAACTCAACTCCTCAAACATGAAACACCATCCCTAGGTGCTACTTTTTTTTACAAACTGAGTAAACCATTAGGAGCTTTGTATGTGTCCCAAATATCACGAGGATAGACTACTGTGTGGGTCAACTAACACTGTGGGAAATTCTTCCTCATGTGCATGTTGCATGCTTCTGATGACAAGTAGGATCTCTACATCACAAGTGAAATGAAGTAACCGTTTATCTACAGAGGCCTCAGACACTGAGAAAGGAAAAGGCATAATATACATTCATAAGAGGAGTTTTGTCTTTCCAACTGGATGGAGGAGGAAAAACTGGAAATCCTAAGGGGGATAAAATATGGAGGAGTTTCTGCTTCTGAACCATAGTCTCAGTGACAGACACCTGCTTTGGAAAACGAAAACATTTCAATTAGCCATGAGACTGGAAATGAGTTTATTAGTGTCGGCTGTGCTTTGCCACTGCAGTGGTTACTTTAAAGCAGCCTGAGGGCATTGTGGGTAAGGAGTGAAGAGCTAGGTTCTCGTTTATCTTCTATGTTCACTCACATACATCTAAACTTTTGCTTGACTCTTGGTAAAGTGTCCAATCTGACCAGGAAGTTCCACTTTTCCCTTTCTTTTGAAAAGATGTTTGTAATGTTAGGTTTCAGGCGCTACAAGGCACAGATAAGATTTTGACCAAATGTAATATTTCAATACATAAAAATATGAAAATTAGAGCAAGCCCATTTTCAAGAAATGCTCAGGTTAGGTTTCAACATCCTTTAGAAGTTTTATGTCAACTGGATGTGATGGAAGACTCCTGCAATCCCTGCATTTGGGAGACTGACACAGGAGGATTGCCACAAATTCCATCTGGGCTACACAATGAGTTTCCAGGCTATCCTGGGATTCATTGGGAGACCATATCATAACTAAACAAAACAAGAAAGCATATCTACTGAAACAATCACAGTTATCTATCAAGTAAAATATTTGAATTAATGTTTGAACTTGAACAATGCCTTTAAAATGTCTGGGGATCCATCTTGACCCAAAGTTCAATTGATCTGTTCAAGTTGTTCTGGAAAAAGTTAAATAGCTTTAACAGTACAGGCTCAGATGGTTCTCTCCAAGTCTCTCTCACTGGGTATAAGCACTTCCTCCAGCTCTGTGGAGAACTACCTTAATGGAAGGGCAATGGGAGTTTGAGACTGCTCCATCCTAGAGATCCTTTTTGGCTTTTCTAGCATTCTAAACGGGGGGTGTGGGGGGATAATCGCACATCACAATACTTCAGCCATAGTTCCCATAGATCCTCATCTCACCTTTTCCAAAGCACAGTTGATCAGAAGCCGGCCCACTCACTCCATTTTTCTCTGAACAAGGTGCTTTCAAAGAAGCAGCCAAGTCCGGTTTTCTGTCACAAAAGCTTTGGGATCATTTTTCTTTTTTTAATTTTGACTTTTGAATCAGTCTCAAATGACTGCTCAGGGAATACATATTATTTATATTTATTTTTATATTTATATTATTTATATTTCTCCTCACAATGTCTGGCCTATGATTAATTTCTGTAATTATCACAACATGCATGCTAGAAATTCAACAGTGGACAACCAGGGTGGCTGCAATTAAATTTAGACTTGTATTCACACCAAGGCCTGCTCTGCAGTTCTTCAACAAGTTTGCTTTCTATAGACGTTTCAAACTGTCCCTTCATAAAAGAAAGGCAGGGTAGCTCAACCTGAGGTCCTTAACTGAAGGTGGAGAGAATGGAAAGGGGGAGAAGAATATATTTGCACTGTGCCAAACCAGATGTTCATATATATGAGAGCTCAGACTTGAAATTTTAGGGTATTTCCTTAGGGACTTTTCACCCTCACATTCACAGACTATAATCATTATTTGGAAAAGAAAGAAGATGTGAGTTCACATTGAGCAACCCCCCTCCAGCATGTGGTGTGAAGTGAGATGGCTCCTTGAAAGCAAATATGTTCTCTGTATGCAGACATGGCTCCCCGCCCTGCCTGCCCTTTGATGCAAACTACACTTTGGAACTGAAATGCTGAATATTTAACAAATTCTGAAAATAGTGATGTGTGGGACTCAAGCTGGAAGTTAGAGAGCTTGAAGAAAAAACTGAAGAATGTGGAATAATTTTTTCAAGACGATGATCAAACCTTAGTTAGAAGCAAGAAAATGATATTGAACCACTTAAAGGTGTGCATTATTTTTCTAAACTGAATGAAGTTTGTGAAGTGTATAAAATTATTTGGTAGCTAAATTATTTCCCTGTAGAGTTCACATTGAATCTGCTTCTGTGAATCTTTCTTCTATGTAGAAATCATGTTACTCACTTTTGTTTGAAGACATACAAATTGCATGAAGTTTAAGTTGCTGGGTGAAATTCCAGTACTTTTGTTTTCTGTCAAATATCCATTTGCACTAACTTCCTACAAATGTATTTGGAGAGTGTAACTGCAACCTTTGAAAACTTTGGGGGATTTTCAAGAGTCGGCCTATTATTGAAGATGATCACCCCTGCATACACATCACTCAAATGGACAGCTAGGTTTTAAGATACAAAATAGCACAATACAAAGACGGAGCTACAAAAGTGATGGTCTTTTCCTTTTTGTAATATAGTTCCAAATATTACCACACAAATTTCACATACCGGCTTAAATGACCTGAAAAGATAATCCTCAATTCAGGCTAAAGGAGTTTCAGGACAAATCACAAACAGCCATCCAGGGTTTCCTTAAAATTTCCATCTACTTACTATACCGAACAACATCAACACAACAAAAATGAAACAAACGGGAACCTTTGCAGCTGGGTGAGACTGTTCTCATGATCTTTAAGCACTGAAATGCAATAGCAAGCCCCAATCCTGCCTGAAGTTGTTTCAGAAGAAACTGCCTGTACCATGGAGGCTGGGGCAAGTCTCCATGGCCTCCCCCCTCTACCTCCCACCACAATCCTCCATCCACTCTTACTGTATTTCCTCATTCTGTGCACTGCATTGCTGAGCTGTTTATCAAAACAGTGTGCTATAAAAATGTTCCACTCCTCTACTCTTCGAACTCCTTCCTATAATTTTCTCCCTCCTCTTGGACAGAGGCCACTGGGAAAGGAAAGCCTCAGGAAGAGGGAGGAAAAAGCGGAGCAGTGAAAGCAAAGAAACAATAGACAACTGTGGCTTTGACAATGCCTTCCCTCAGCCCTCTCTGCGCCTGCTGTGACACCTGCATCCAAGAGCAAGGGCGGCTGCCATCCAAGGCATGGACAATGGACTGAGGAATACAAGGCAGGGGGAAAAAAAGGAAATCAGATGGATTCTCAGCTAAGATGGCAGGGCTCACCTTTTCCGAGTTTTTGCGAATAGTCTGGATGGAGGCGTCCCGCAGAGAAGAAATAAAAAGGGTGTCTGAATTGTTGGATGGTTCGGAAAGGCTTCTGCATTTGCAAATGCATTTTAGAACTATTTGCAGGGGTAGACTTGCTGCCAGCTCGCTCTCTCTCTCTCTCTCTCTCTCTCTTCTCCTCCCTCCCTCTCTCCCTCTCTCTCTCTCTCTTTTTCTGTCTCTCTCCCTCCTGTTTGATGTCCTGTAATCTCCATCACACCTCTGTTAGTATGAAGACTTTCTGCCTATGTAAGTAAATGGCATGTGTGTTCCTTAATGTTTGAATCAGGACATGCATCTGCATGCATTTCTAATCTTGGAGCCTACAGCATTTACTACTATCAATTAGTCAGCAATAGCTGAGACTCTCAACGCCTCTGAAGGAACAAAGATGGAAAGACATGCATGTACTCCCACAGCTGAATCACACAACTTTCTGGCTACAGATAACAGAACCTTCTCCTACTGCGTCTACCTAGCCCTCAACTCTTTGTAATATTACAGGTTATTAATTGGTGCAGCTGCATAATTAGACACAGAATGTCCATACACATGAATGTTTCTCTGGTATCATTGGAAATAAAGTGTGTGGAGCAGAACTGAAAGGAAATACCTAGTGACAAATAAGAGTTTATAACATATTTGAGCCTTACTCCATTTCTAGAATTATATGTACAGTTCTTTGTCTGGCTCAGTGCATTTTATGAAAAAAGCAAAGAAAATAGCAATGAAGAAAAGGACAGAAACTATCAGCTGCAGAGAGGCATAGTGGAAGACTAATACTCCTCCACAGACAAAAGCATTTCAATTTAGAGTCGTGGAGATTTTGTTAACACTGGGTGTGTCTGTTTGGGGAAGGCTGTTAGGGGGGTGCTCATTGCAAATAACAGTTTCTGTGAGATGTGTCTGTTTTACTTGCATTGGATATAGTCTGTACTCACCACCTGAAACAAAATGAAGGAAGCTTTTACCTCATTTTACAGAAATCTCAAAACAAATAACCTTTTGAAAAGCAGGGCACAGCCTGTCAGTGTTCAAGGACATGAAAATATTGCTACCTTGAATACACAAGGAGACAGGGAGGCTTAAGGAACAGTTCCTCAATTTGAAATATGGATAATTTCCAAAAGGACTGTATATACTTTGTCTCCCCCTCCTCCTTTTTGGTGATTTTTGTGCCTCCTTTCTCATGCATACAGAGTGGTATTTCCTTTGCTTAGCCTTTCTTCTTAGAATTGAAGTTACTTCAAACCAGATACAGAAAACATCTTGATGGTAACCTCCTCTAAAGCTAAAGGACACCTGGAGAGGTGTTTACTGCCAGGCTGGAGCAGGGTGGCCGCAACACCCGCCTAGGTCCCTCTGCTCATTTTTTTTTTCTTGGGATTATCACTCCAAACAGGGATTTCTGTTTCCTCTTTTCATAGACAAAATAACTCAATAATTTCTCCCCTTCCACCACGTGTTGTAGCCACAGAAGCTAAGAAATTTGCAGCTGACACTCAAAGAGAAACAAACTCCCACAACAGAGCATAAAACTTGGGTTGCAGAGAGGGGAACGAGAGTCTAGTCTAGAAAGCTTTCCTAAAAAGCAAAGGAGTTACAAAGTGCGATAGAGAGACTTATGAGGACCGAACAGAGGTACAGACGGGGGGCGGGGGGGGGCGCTCAGGAACCCCCCCAGCCCTGGCACTTAGAGAAAACAAAAACGAAAACAAAAATCCCAACAAGGTTCCAGAGGAAAAAGGAAATGGTACTAAATAGTCGGCGAGGTGACCCACCGTCCTGTCTGCTCCTTGATTTGCCGAGGGGAATGACAGCCACAGCAGGGACAACGGAGTTCTAACGTGTCAGGTGCCCAGTGCGCTCTCCCTCCCTAAAGGACAGAAAGTCATGCCCGAGACAAGAGCAGAAAGAGCAGGCGCCAGCATCAAGCCACAGACCCCATCCCATCGACACCGGCTGGTCTTTGAAAGCCCTGGATCAAGGGTCCCATTCAAAGGCAACGAGGAAGCAGAGACAATGGCAAATCAAAACCTGGCAGGGCTTCTGGAATAATTTAACTCCTCGCTCCAGAATTTAGATGGGTATAGCAAGAAACAGGCGAGAGCTCCCTTCACACCCAGGCGCGAGCATATGCCTGCGTCTCCATGGGTGTATTTTTAGACACAATATCATAGGGAAGGCAGCCTGTGCTGGGCGCTCAGCAACAGCCCTGGTTGGTGCCGCCTCCTTTGCAGTCTGCAAGCAGCCGGGAGCAAGGGAAGCCTCCACATTTCTCACCAAGCCAAAGGTCCGGGAGGAGGACCCCAGACCATAACCCATTGTCTCTGCCCTCAGAAAGCAGTCAATACATTTTCAAGATGTGTCCCAAAAGAGGCTAGAGTGTGTGTATTTCCTGTCTTTTTCACGTCTGAAAGCACCATCAAGAACAGAAACACACCTTGAGAAAGACAGCTCACCACATACCATACACTGAAAGATAAGCATATCAGAAGAGTCAGGTGTTATTGATAACATTTAGTAATACACTTCTAAACTTCTCCAAGGGACATTGTTTTCATGAATAGCAAGAGATGAGTGAAGTAGTTAGGCAAATGAAGAGGTTCTGAAAATTTGGGTATCCCTCGCGTTCACATCAAGGCTCGATATTTAAAAGTCATCCCAATAGAAAACTAGCTCAAGCTCACTGATCTGTAATTAAACTAGAAAGCAAAGAGATAAGCTTCACCTTTGTGAACCAGTTCAACATAATCTGGTGTATTTTTATCTGCTCTGGAAAATTTTTCCCTCACATAGAAATCAAAATACTTTTGTATATGCCCTTTAAATTTTCATATAAAGGCACTTATGAAATATGTATGTGGAAATATCTGTACATGTGCAAAATTCTTAAGTTAATTTGAATTTATGGGAGAAATCCAGACAATAGGTTAAGCAATCAAAAAAGTTCAAAAACCATAAAATAATCTCTAGTCACAGACCAATCTTTTAAAAGTTTCATATACTACAAGAATGAGGATGGTGTGAATAAATGAAAATAATATTTCATACTTCAGATTTGCAAACAGAATTGCTAAAAATAGAAACAAGATGTCTAGTTTCTACATTTTTGGGTCAGAATTTCATTTTGCCTGAATTAGGTTGCTAATGTCATGTGTAGATAATCTACCAAAGAGAGTTGCACAGAATGGATTACCTCCAGCTCTACAAGCAAGCATCCAGAGTTTTGATTTTCTTCTAAGGGCAGAAGCAGCTTACAAGTTCACATTGTAAATCACCCTGGGACTGAATAATGCTCTCCCAAGGATTGACAAAGAAAGAATGATTCACGTCACACCAAAGGCTTCTTTCAGTCTGTTTCCAACAGCTCTGGGCCAAGACGGGTGTAGAATCCTGAGCTGTGCTATCCATCACACTTTCCCACTCTTTCAATTAATGACACTGCAACCCGATCGATAGAATGTAATAAGAAAAGAGCTTTGCATTTCTGTACCTATTAATTCGCTGAGTAACTCCAGCAGTAAAACGTGATTTGAAAGGAATACACTCAAGGAAAATGAATTCTCTTAGCATGCCATACCATGACTCCTTGACCCAAAAATGAGCACCAGGATTTCTACCTTCAACCAGTGTTATTAGAATTCTGACAATGAGATTGTCTTTTCAAGATTGAGCCTATTCTTTCTTCACAAGATGCTCTGCAGTACATTCACACTGCCACAGATCTAATCAAATGGGTCATTTCTCAGAACTTTGGAGCAAATACCCTTAAATGCCTATGAGAATATCTGGGAAAGAAACCATTGTTCTGTACTTCCTAGGCAACCCTGAACTACCAAAGTAGCAGATCATGGTGGGTTTTTTGTTGTTGTTGTTTTTTGTTTGTTTGTTTGTTTGTTTTTTCCTGTGACATTCTGCACAGAAGAATTGGTTTAGGAAGGAAGGAACAAGGAAAGAATAATGAGAATGTTCTCTGAGCTGAGCACATTCCAGAATATTCCATTGTTCAGAGACTATGCAAGCAGTGACAGACATAACCATCATTGTTAAGAGCAGGCATGTGATAAAACAGCAAAGAACAAGTGTTCTGTGGCAAGGATGAGGTACAGAGGGGGCTGGTTTAAAGCTTCTAAAAGTCAACTTCAGTAATGAAGAGTAGCATCCTTCCACTAAAATGAGGCAAGAACATAGCCAGACAGCCATCAGTACCATACACACGGGGCTTGGATCTCAACTCCAACATCTTGAGACCTCAGATCATTTTGTTGGTAAAATTAACATAGTATTATTGACCATAGGGTCTCCTGGGAAGATTGACTGGGGTAATGTTTGTGAATCCTATGGCTCGTAATAACCAACCTTTCCTGATCTCCATCTTCGGATTTCCACCAATTAAGAATACTGTCTAATGACAAGGATTAAATGAGATAATATATGCAGAGCCCTGTTTAAACTGCTCAGTGATATACAGCTAAACTGTATTATTATACTGTTCTTGGCATAAAATAGCAACACTACTTTTAAAAGCTCAGCCAGAAGAGCTGGGGAGATGGCTCAGTGGATAAAGCACTTGCCTCAAAAGTCTGAGAGCTTCACAGAAAAGCAGATGCTGCAGCAGACAGATATCTGTAATCCAGGTGCATTCACACTGATAAGGGAACAGACCATGCAGGTCAGCGAGCCTGGAGAATGCGGGGGAGAGACAATGACACAAAGTGACAGACTCTGCCTCAGACAAGGTGAGAGGCAAGAACTGACATCTTCACTATCCTCTGACCTCCACATACCCTCCATGGTACAGTAATACCTGCACACACACACACACACACACACACACACACACACATACACACACACACACACCCCAAAAATAAAAGTTCAGCAATGCATCAGAGAAGAGTAATATAGCCCTTGACCATTGATGGGATTCACATCCACAAGGTAACAGCAATCATTTCAATGGGGAAAGATGTACCATGTGTATCAGATATCATCAACAGCTTTCCAGTGCATCCCAATCTTGGTAGTGATATCTCTGAAGGTAAATAAAACATAAAGATTTAAAGCTCCCAGATGAAATTGCAAAAACGGAACCTAACAATGTGTCCAAAATATGTTTGCTGAGAAGAATATCACCATTGAGTCTGTTTTTAATAAAAGAAGTAAGGATCTAATTGTCCATCCAGTAAGTGTTTTGTCTATCCATAAATTATTCACAGAGAATCAGATAAGTAGAATACCCGGGAAAATCCTTTTACTCCAGGAAGCTTGTCTAAAAAATCACAAATTTTAAATCATAAAATGAAAATAACTGTAAAGTGTTTAACCAGAAAAATGCTAATAGCCTGGGGACAGTGTTTTATGGTAATTGGTATCTGACATCTTCAATATCAAAGTATTTTTAAAACACCCCTTTTAAGGGCTAGGGAGAAGGCTCAGTCAGTAAAGGGATTCCTAAAGAAGCATTAAGACCTAAGTTCAACCCCTATCACTCACATAAAAATCTAGGTGTCACCAAAGGTTAATGGTAAGACCTTACTGCCAAAGACACTATATGCTGTCAGTACAGAACATGGAGAGACCTGGCGGGGATCTGGAAGAAAGCCAGTCCCAACACAGCTTGTCTAGTGCCAGAAGGTGCTACATGATCTACTGGGGGAAAATGGCCAACATCTGTCCAAGCATCTCATGGTCTAAACTACTCAGCAGCAAACAACATGACATGATTCTCACACAAGTTCAGTAGTGGCACACAACCATGGTGGGTCACCAACTGCTCTTGGATTGGCTAACAGACCCATCCAGTGGAATGGAACCCATAGCTGGAACTGGGAAACAGGTCAGAATCATATCCAAAATTCGAGTTCACTCTCCAATATTAAGCTCCCACCCATCTTGGGCGATAAGAGGGCCTACACCTATTAAATTCTCTCTAAACTAATAATGGTATCCCATTTATTTGGTGCTGACTTCACTCTCCGTTGGTGAATTTGCTTCTCTTTTTCAGATAGACATAGAACCTGAGGAGAGAATCAGTCCATTGCACCTCACCAGGGCCCCAGCTGAAACCATAGAGTCATCAGCAAAATGAGCAAGAGTGCTGCTTTCTTTGTGAACCTGGTATCAGCACAAGGGTGAAGGAGATAGACACAGAGAACACTCAACTGCTATCAGGCCAGAGATCCAGAGACACAGAGGCTCCCAAGACCTCATCACTAAAATAGACCTAAAATGAACCCAACATGGCTCCCAAAATTCATGAAAGAGGGGACAGAAAGTTGTTAGAGCCACAAGTTGGGACATTACACACACAGACGTTGCTTCTTCCCCATAACTGATGTGGCTACTACCACAATGCATGATCCACAATCCCCATGATGATAACTGGCATCCCCACCAAGTAGGGTCCCTGTGAAGGGGGGAGGACAGGGATGAGGGTAAGGATGGTAGCAACATGTGTTTTTTACATGCTGAGAATATCCATAAAGAAAAATAATTGGTGTTAAAAAACAAAAGCTGGGCTGGAGAGATGGCTTAGTGGTTGAGCACTTGCCTGTGAAGCGTAAGGACCCTGGTTCAAGGCTCGATTCCCCAGGACCCACGTTAGCCAGATGCACAAGGGGGTGCACGCATCTAGAGTTCATTTGCAGTGGCTGGAGGCCCTGGCGCACCCATTCTCTCTCTCTATCTGCCTCTTTCTCTCTCTGTCTGTCACTCTTAAATAAATAAATAAATAATAATTTTTTTTTTTTTAAAGCTGGCTGTGGCCACACATGACTGTAACTCCAGTTCAGTAGAGGGCAGAGAAAGAAGGATGGCTAAGGCTCACTGGTCAGCCAGTCAAGCAAAAACTGGGTAGCGCCAGGTTCAGTGAGTGACCCCCTCTCAAGAAACCAGCACAGAAAAGCAGCAGAAGAAGGCACATCATGTTCTCCTCTGGCTTCCTCGTGTGTGCGCATGGGGCACACCCATCTGCACACAATCACATGCATATACCACATATGCACATATACCAAATATACACACACAAAAATAAATAAATGGAAAACAATTAAGGCAACCATTAACCTCCAACCTCCACACACATACACATGCATGTGCACATGCACCAGCACACACACATATCCACACATATGAATATGCATAAACACATGTATGCACACCACACACATACACATAAAAATATCCTTTTATTACTTTGTCATATAATAAATAACAATAAAATGAGACAATGGATAAGAGAGTTTAAAATAATTACTACATGGGGCTGGAGAGATGGCTTGGTGGTTAAGAGTGCTTTCTGTATGAGAACTGGAGGGCATCTGAGATCACTGAATTAGATTTCTCAGAACTACAAAAACAGCTGGGTGTACCCATGCATGCCTTTAGCCCCAGTCCTGTAGGAAGCAGAGACTGAAGAAGCACTGGAGCCTAACAAAACTAACCAAAGCTCTAGAATTAGTGAAGAGACCTCTCAAGGAAAAAAAAAAAGTGCATGAATAATGGAGGAGGACACTCTCCTCCTACCTCTGAGCACAAATGAAGCACAACTTCTACACACATGCATACACCACACACACACACACACACACACACACACACACACACCACCACATCACACCTTCTACGCATACATGCACACACCACACACATATACATCACCACACGCATATACTACACACACATGCATATACAACAAACCACATCACACCTTCTACACACATGTGTATAAACCACACATACCACTACCATATCATACCTACTACACACATCTGCATACAACACACACACACCACCACATCACACCTACTACACATGTGTATACAGCAGACACATACCACCACATCACACCCACCCACTGCACACATGTGCATACACCACACACACCACCACCACCATATCATACCTACTACACACATATGCATACACCACACACACACACCATCACATCACATCTAATACACACACATGTATACACCACACACACCCCATCACCACTTTATACCTACTGTTACCAGAAGGCTTATGGAAACCAAACAATAAATAAATAAGTTTATTCAGTATAGTTAACTGAAGATGTATGCTGCTTTTATGAAAAAATAATAACTCCAATTTCTAGAATACTTATTCTCTGCCTCATGATTTATATGGTACTAACAGTTTTGTGTCTAATAACCCACCAAGTCCTCATACAACATTCCTGTGCAGCACATGCCATTGGCATCCTCACCACTTTACAGATGAAGAAACAAAGTACAGAGAAGTTAAGTGACTTGCTTAAGGTCACAAGGCCAGCAACACAGCACATGATGCAGCTAGGGTCACATCCACACACATGGATGGCGGAGCCCATGCTCTTAACCACTCTGTCTCATCTGTCTTTTCCTCTTAGATCCTTATCAGACTGAATTTCAGAAAAATAGCATCAAATGAGCAATAAGCTAAATTTGAGCACCTCTACAGAATCAAAAAACTTACAGTCAGAAATAAAACGTAGCCACATGAGTTCATTCACTGAGCACACTCGGTCAAAGCATATGGCTGGGTACCACTCTACCACACAATGGGGCCCTGTACATCAAAGCCTTCAGGCTGGTGGGGATAACTCCACTAAAATGAACAATCTCAACGCAGGATGAAAGACTCCGCTAGAGAAACTGGAGCTAAAACCAGTGTTTGTTTGTTTTCTAATCAGGAATAGCTTTCAGGGAGAGTAGGTTGAAGAGAACAGAAAATGCTG
Organism: Dipus sagitta; assembly: GCA_036346955.1. Taxonomy (NCBI): domain Eukaryota; kingdom Metazoa; phylum Chordata; class Mammalia; order Rodentia; family Dipodidae; genus Dipus; species Dipus sagitta. The sequence continues at coordinate 89,655,635 of CM070772.1, read as the reverse complement.
GGTACAAACTTCCTGAACAGGAGCAGATCTCGGGAGTATTAGCATCCAGTTTCATGATAGCCACGCTTGCTGGTTTTTATCTATGGCAAGTACCTTGTTTCTGCCGCTGTGAGGCAAGTACAGCTCAGGACTGGCTGGAGTCCCCTGGAGGCATATGCCCTCTGCTTCTGAGCACCCTAGCTAGTCTGGGCAGCACAAGGGAAGGGAGGTTCTCCCCTCTGTGCTCTGATATTGCAGAAAAAGTTCAAATAATTAAAACAACACAAGTGAAGCCATTTTAGGGATACCTATTACTTTCCTGAATAAAATGGTACATATATGCTACCAAGATCTTAGGTGAAAAATTATAAAACCACACAGGTGACAAAATTATCTACAATAATAGTTGCAGATCACCACATATGCAGAAGTTTATCCATATATGTATGCATTTTGTCATGTTTAGATCATATTTATAGTTTCTCTTCCTTATTTCTCATTTGCACATCAGATCAGTAGACTTATGTCTAAGTACAATTCAAACACATGTTAAAGAAACATGCAATATTCATTTTATAAGTTATTTAGCCGTTCCTCTAGTACTGGACATTTAAGATGCTTTCAAATTTTTATTAAATATAAGATTACAAAATAAATCATTTATTACTGGGCTGGAGAGATGGCTTAGTGGTTAAGCACTTGCCTGTGAAGCCTAAGGACCCCAGTTCAAGGCTCGATTCCCCAGGACCCATGTTAGCCAGATGCACAAGGGGGCGCATGCGTCTGGAGTCCTTTTGCAGTGGCTGGAGGCTCTGGCGTGCCTATTCTCTCTTTCTCCTTTTCTTTCTCTCTCTCTCTCTCTCTCTCTCCCTCTTTCTCTCCCTGGCTGTCACTCTCAAATAAATAAATAAAAATAAAATATATTAAAAAAATAAATCATTTACATAAGCACTTGGTCATTTTCCTTAGTACAGATCAGAGTAGAACTATTGAATCAAAGTACTCTCATTTATATGTGTGTGTTACTAAATAGAGCTTTCTTGAAACTTTTGTCAATTTACACAAGTATTGAATAGAGTTTTATTTCTCTGCAGTCTAACTGGCCTTGAGTTTTGCTTCATTTGTTTTAATTTCTACTACTACAGCAGTGCTTGAATGTGAGTGGTGTCAGACTGATACTTCAGGAATTCATTGACGATTTCTTTTTTATGTTACAACCTGTTCATTTCCTTTGCTATTTTCTGTGTTGCATTGGTATTGTTTTTCTTAGTGATTATGTCTGTATATTCATGTTTTCTTCTTTGTCATTATCATAAACACATTTTCAAACTTTTGCTTGTATGTTAACTTATAAAACTTTTACTTTTATTCATGTGCATTTATTAAGCTTTCCTTTTGTGTATGATCATGGATATTTTGAAGTGCTTTTATTCATATATCCTCTATATTAGTTTATTTATATGTGTAATTACTGCAAGTAACCTATCTGAAATTTAATTTGAAATATTTTGTGAGATGAGGCTATGAGAGGGTTATTTCTCTTTAATTAGCAATGACTTTTATAAATGTAAGTTGTATACCTTACATAAAAGTTCTCACTAGGAAATGAAACTTTAAAAGTACTTAATCTCTCAGCACTAGGACTGAAAAACTCTTGCAATCAGAGTGAGAGACAAACACTCCCCATTGTTTGAGGATTATGCAGGGGCTTCCTGCTGATTGAAGGTGGGATAACACAGCAGTAGGAACTTGCTGGGTCCAGGATTGGCCAAACTAGCAAAGACTGAAATTGAATTCAGAGGGGTTGAGATTAGAACTGAAGATTCTACCTCAAGGCAACCAGAAAAGTCAGGAGTCAAAGGGGCTAATCAACTAAGACCTGCAGGAGAATCAAGGCCCAGGCATTGAAAAGAACCCTTAGAAATTAAAGTTTAAAGAGATCGGGTCAGAATAACTCATCTTTCCAGAACTATGAAAACAGGAGCGGAAACACGTCAAAGAGAGACACGTGGCAAGTGCAAGGGCAAGGGGTAACGCTTCAGCACCTCTTCTGGGCTGGCACATCTGTGTCTGGAGCAGGCAGTGCATGCGCAGATAGGTTGAGTCAGAACCAAGGAACATAAATGCACTTGAGCACCTCAGAAACTTAGCTTCAGTTTATAATTCCCCAGTACATGGTGCATTAGCTCTCATGTAGTAAGCTGACTTGGGTTATTTAAATTCTCTTATTCTTCACTGGTACACAAATAGAACTTAGACTGAAATAGACAGATGACAATTCTGGCTTCATTCACTTTCTTCCTTGGCAATGGCAGGAATGATGTGCAAAGTTCAAGTGGAAAAGAATGAAAACTGAAACCACTCCTTCTATGTATCATCCTCTGTGCTTCCTCTGCTAAATGACCATCAGTGCACTAGGAGAGAAAGAGAGACACAACTGACTCCCACAGTGCTACCACGCTGCACTGCCCCACAGGAAGGACATTGGTAGAAGTATGTAGGACTAATGCACGGTGGCTGAAATCATAGTCATTGGAGCATGCCGATCAAAGCCTGAATCTAGAAATGCCAGCAACCACATGTATGGTTTTGAGTAAGTTTCCTCAACATCCTCACTGTAATGTGAGCATAATAATTGTGTTCACCTCATGGGTGAACAACTCAGTTAGATAATGCTTATAAATCATGCCTATAATCCCAGGACTAGAGAGGTGAAGGCAGTTGGATTCCTAGAACACCATGGCTTGCCAGTCTAGTTGAATCAATGAGCTTTAGGTTCAGCTCTAAACACATAAGGCGGAGAGCAGCAAGGAAGGCTCTCAACATCAAATTTTAGCCTACACACACACGACCACACACACACACATGTGAACACACAGATACATGTGCATACATCACTCACATGCAAATGTTAAAAACAAAGGAAGCAAAATGCTTACAACTGCACAGGGTGATGCATGAGTAAGATTCAAACCTGCAGTTGGAGGCACATTGGGACAACAGAGCACAGGCTCAACCACATGTTCTTTTGTTTCAGCCTCTATGCTTCCTCTGTGAAAAGACCGTGTTAATACAGTGATGCCCACTGCAGAAGGCTGCTGTGAGCAATAAATGAAGGAAAACGTATGGGCTCTTGGAACAGGGCCTGACTATGTCAAGTGTGCTTGTGTTGTTGCTCTCATTTTAATGCCCAGAATGTGAAGCTAAACTCCCTAGGCCAAAAGCTAGTAAAGAAGCTGAAGACATGAAATAAGGAAGAATTTCTTCTCCTTGGAAATGCACTGTAACTGAAGTTAATTTTCTGATTTGATTTGTCTCCCTAATGGAAACCCACATTGCAATAATTCCTGTGGCAACACTGGAGGCGTCCCACGTGGAATCAGACAGACACACCTCCGACATAGCTGCGAGGACAGTTCCAAGGCCCTCCGAGTTCACTCAGAGGGCACAGGATGTCTTTCCTCAAGGCTGTGACAGCAAGAATTCCCTCTCAACTGCTTTCTTGGGGATTTTGTGGGTGATTTCAGAGCCAGCAGAAGAGCAGTGAGGAAACTCAGGCTCTGATGAGAATACCAAGGAGATCTTCGGTGTCCTGATTCCCAGAACCATCAATCTATCCACTCCTGGTTTTAGTTTTCAGTTCTTTCATGCATCCATTCATCATTTATTTTGAATACCTAAGTCAGAGTTAAATACGTTAAGCCCCACACATGGAACCCTCAACTCTCTTGGTTTATATTCCACAGGGAGAATCAAGCACCTACATAACCACACAGGTGACTAAATGATAACAAATTGTTATTTTAGTACCACACTTTCAAAGACAAGGGTTGGTTCTGTGGATCTGCGGAGGAAGACCTCCCAGAGGAAAGGCATTTAAGCTGATATGGAGCCTGATATGTAAGAAGCCATGCCAGCTTTGAATGAAAACGTCATTGGTTTGGAAGAAGAAGGCCAGATTAAAGAAATTACTGAGATAGCCCACAGAAGTAACACTCTAGGTAACAGCATGCTAGACAACATAGGATTCCTGGCTACCTAAGCTTACCAGCTTTTCACTACTGGAGACAATGGAGAAGGCAAAGGTTTCCTCTCACCCACCAAATTGTGTATTTTAGGAAGGGTGCTGTTTAGAGAAGGGGAGCATAAAGCTTCATCAAAATGACTGACAGGAATCTTGGTGGGTGGGGACGAATGGAGGTCATGGATGATAAGGTAGGAAGACAAGACTCCTATAACTTGAGAGGAACCACCTCTGGGGACAAGGAATGAAATCTCAAATTCTTATGTAATTTCCATGCAAGTTAAGATGTCCCATCATCCCACCATCTACTTTCTACCAATTTAAATCTAGCACATTTGCTCAAGATCTAATTCAAGACTGGCTTGGCTCCACCTCACATCCTTCCAGCCCAGGGCATGTCACTTCCCCCCACAGTAGCATGCTTCCCCTACACCATGCTGCATTGTCCTCAAGTCACCAGTGAATTGCTTGCTTGGTAATTCAATAAGATGATATACTTCTGAAGGACTAGGTCTATTGCCTTACTTCTATTGTATTCCCCAAGGCTCAGCTTAGTATTGTGCCCACTCTAGGCACTTAACATATAAATGCCAGTTGGATAAATGGTATAATTAATCCAAGTATCAGTAAGATTTCAGGAGGTTAAAAAAAGGAAAGAAGAAAAAGAGAAAAAAGCGCTCTAAGTATGACAAAATTGAGCCATCACTGCCTATGGGCTGGAGAGCCATTTTAGGAGTATTTAACCCTGTATTTTGTTTCTTATTTAAACACAGGACATGGAGTCTTATAGTTGGAATTTTCATCTGTTTAGGGTAATTGAAGGGTATCTCCAGCCAGTGGTGTGTCATGGTCTAGAGGGGCCTTTCAAAGTACTTTCCATTTCTAACTCAGATTCTGCAGATTCTAATGTGTTGCCACCTCAATTCAGAGGTGGCCAGCCCTCAGGAATGATCCCTGAACCATGCCCTCCAAAGTAACTCTGGGGGCCAGAGAGATGGCTTAGAGTTTAAGGTGCTTGCCTATGAAGCTTAAGGATCCAGGTTAAATTCCCCAGTACCCACATAAGCCAGCTGTACTGGGTGGCAATGCATCTAGAGTTTATTTGCAGTGGCGAGAGGCCCTTGTGTGCCCATTCTCTCTCACACACACAAATAAATGAATAAATTTATATATATATACATATATATATATATTTGGTTTTTTGAGGTAGGGTTTTGCTCTAGCCCAGGCTGACCTGGCTGGAATTTACTCAGGGTGTCAGGGTGGCCTCAAAAAAAAAAAAAAAAAACATTTTTAAATTTACTCTGTATATACCAGATTCCTCGGCTCTAACAGAATCTTACCCTTACCAGATTAATGCATATTCTTGGGGCTGCCAAACTGTAACCAAATGGGTTTACCTCACTGATGCTGGGATTCTGTGTAGGAGAGAGAAAGCGAAAGAACTGTTAAATTAAACATTTTGTTTAAAAACAGAACAGGGAATGTTGAGCATCAAGTACAGTGCTCTGTGACCCTCTTCTCATCTTAATGGAGGATAGCATGAGGTAATCTTTTCAGAGAGTCCTGAAGGGTCAAAGTGAACTTATGTCCCCTCATTATTCTCATTTAGAAGACTCAACATCTTTATTCCCAGCTAGGATTAAAGGGCTTTTATTTACTTCTTACGAGTTCCAGTAAAAAACACATAGGAACATAAAACTATCCTCTCTGAGGGCACTAACAGTCTGTGGATTCTGATGTCACTGCCTCAGAAGACATGGAAACAAAAGGCCAGACACCCCAAGCCAGTCATCTTCCCCTGCTCCGTGGCAGCCAAACCAACAGACAGGAAGGTCTGAGCCTGGACACATAAAGCATCCATCACTCCCCCGACACGCCCCAGCACAAAAGCCTTGGTTTTCTCCAGTTAGGCGGCACGGTATGCCCTCTCACAGACCCTGTCACACTCCGTGACCTCCTCGGTTGGTGTGGCCTTTGTTTCCTTTTCTCATTTCAAAATGACTCAGCTGGCATGGCATTGAAACCCAGCCAAGTTTTCATTTTCAAAGTGGCCCCTCTCTTGAATCTTGGCTGTTTTATTTTATTTTTTTAATAAGCAGGTGTCTCACCATAAAGTTATAAGGAAGCACTGTTTCTATGCATATTGTCTACCTGTAGCAAGACAAGAAATACACAACCCAATGAATTGTAGTCTCTAAGACAGGTCCAACTAGCAAACCAGTTTGTAATTATTTTGCTCTCGTGGACACTTTGTCATCTTAGCACCTTCCATTGTCTGCTCAGTCCCTCAAACATACAACCTCTGCTGGAGCATAGGGAAATCAATTCACTGACGAAGAGAAAAGGCATCTAACAACACAGATTTCCTCCACACCACAGAGACTTGCAGCCACAGGAAACCACAGGAAGGGGCAGGAAAAAAGAAAAAAAAAAAAAAAAACACAGCGAATATCTTAGTGCAGTTTGCATGCAGCCTGTAATAATGACCCCTAATTAATTTTAAGTGTGATGCTTATTAGTAGAAATGCCCGCAATTTCACTGAGAATATTTCAGAATGCTTTCCTATTGTTCTTGCTTTCAAACCAGGGAACCTGGTGCATCCACTGTCTGTTGAGTTATTAACATATTCACACACATTTCCCCCAACATAACTATCTGCTCTACCTTCAACTTTCTACCTCTTCACACCATCTCTGCCTTACCTTGAGCTGCTGGCCCACTCATGGTCTTTAATTTCTTTTCTTATGTCTGGTTGCTTCTGTTTCCGGGCAGACAATAGAGGTGATATAGGCCATTATTCATGAGTAGCTTCAAGGGTAACGTGAGAAATGTCTCATCTCCTGACCCCTCTTAGCATAAGAATTGCTGATAAAATTCTAATCTGAAAAGAGAAGTTCTCAGGAACATATCAGAGAACTCTGACTATTTCTGGAGAAAGAACCTGAGGAGAGGAGCTTCTAGTAAAATAAGATAAATAAGGTAAAATATTTCATACCAAATTAGAGTAAGAATACTAGTTATAATTAAGACCAACAATTCATTATCATCCTTAATAACTTCTGTGAATGATGGCACAAATCCAAAAGAGCAGTAAAACATCAAGGGTCCACCTCCAAACTAGGGATCTTTTACATGGAACCAAGTGGACCCTCTTGTCCTGCTGCCCCTTTACTCTATTCACCAGTGACAAGAAAGGAGGGACACAGAAGAGCAAAGGAACCCAATCACCTGCTGGCTGCCAAATCACTCTCCAGTGACTCCGGACTTGCCAGTGAAGGTGCTAGGAACTGCGCTTCTCCCGGGAGCCTTATGCTCGGTTACACTCACAGTCAAGTCTTCTGGTCACTGCACACACACAGCCAGGCAACCGCCTGCATGTGTTCTGCCTATGCCAGCGTTGCCCTAGCTGAAGCTTCACCCTTATCTAGACCGCATTCATAGCCCCCTTTGCTATCCTAGGTGTCTGTGCATGACCCCAGACAAATACTTCCAAGAACCTCCTCAAATTCTCCCAGAGGCTTAGGAAACTAAAACCTGATATGGCTGTAGCAGACAGCTTCAGGTTCGCTGAGATGAACATCCAGACCAAGAACAGTTATGGAGGAAGGGATATTTATTGAAGTTTACAGATCCAGGGGAAGTTCCATAATGGCAGAAGAAACTGGCCTGCCTTCACAGGACCAAGCAGAGAGAGAGAAGTATATGCCTAAAGCCAAAAGCCACAGCACACTTCAGGAATTCCTGCTAGGCACACTTTGCATATCTTTAGATTGAAATCTGAAACCCACCACCACACCTTAAGATCCACCCAGTGACATTGCCTCCAGCCAAATGGCTGCAGAATGCAAACTACAAACAATAAAAAACTGAATATATTGGGGGTCATCTATTCAAACTACCACATTCTGCCCCTGGCCCCCAATAGATTTATAACCATTACACAATGTAAATTGTACTCAGTTCAATTTCAAAGGTCCCCACAGTCTGTACCAATTTAATATATTAAGACCTGTAAAATCAAACAAGTTAAAAACTTTCAACATATATAGGTACAGAGTAAACATTTTCAACTGCTATAATGAATGCATAGCAGGAAGAGACTAAAACAATGAAAACTCAACCACCATCAAACAAACATCAAATTTTTGCAGTTCAAGTCCAATACAACCAAAGACTGACAGTCTCCAGATTTTCCAATTCTGCCCCTCCAGCTGGGCAGAGTAGCCAGGGAACATTTCCATATCAGGCCAACAGTGAGCTCTATGGTGGCATTTGCATAGTCCTGGTATATCCAAAACATCTTGAGGTCTTCATGCAAACCACGGTCCACCTTCCAAAGGCTCTGTCAGCCTATGACGGCATCATGCCCGGCCTCATGCCACATCTCAGCAGCAGTTCCTGGAACCGTGTGCAATTCATGACCACTCTTCACATCTTCCATGCTTCTGAATCCAATACCAGGTGTACAGGACACAGCCATATTCTTAATTCAAGGACAAAATAAATCCTAACCTTGAAAAGCACGTTCCTTCTGCAGTCAACTCTTTCCAAAAGAGTTTGCATTTCTATGATAGTCTTTCTTCAGGCATAGCTTTCATTGTTTTAATGTAAAGCAATTGGACCATCTTCCTTAAGATTGCTAATGTGTTGACAATAGCAGATTCAGTAACCCAAAACAAGTCTCAGTGCCGTAAATTTTACTTGCTTAAAGTTTTCCAGCTTAAAATCTTAAATATCTCAGTCCAATATCTCTAGCCAAGCACATTAGTCCATAACAAATGTAACCTTGATCAAACTCTCTGGGCCTGGGCAGCAGGACTCAGCCAGCCCTTATGCCAGTAGCCCACTTCCAACTAAGTCCTCTGCATTCTTTCCTTCTCCTTAGAAAGTTCATAAGCCAAGCCTCGAAGTTCAATGCTGTCTGCATTTAGCATTCTCAGACTCTCATCAGAATAGTCCATAAAACTTGGCTTACCACTCCAGAAGACACCTTCAGTTGCAAGCACCAAGTCCATGCCCATTCCTCCAAAACAAAGGTTCCAAAAGACCAACATCCACATGGTCAGGTACATCTCACCCCACTCCTGGTACCAAATTCTGTAGCAGACAGCTTCAGGTTCACTGAGATGAACATCCAGACCAAGAACAGTTATGGAGGAAGGGATATTTATTGAAGTTTACAGATCCAGGGGAAGTTCCATAATGGCAGAAGAAACTGGCCTGCCTTCACAGGACCAAGCAGAGAGAGAGAAGTACAAGTCTAAGCCAAAAGCCACAGCACACTTCAGGAACTCCTGCTAGGCACACTTTGCATATCTTTAGATTGAAATCTGAAACCCACCACCACACCTAAAGATCCACCCAGTGGCATTGCCTCCAGCCAAGTGGCTGCAGAATGCAAACTACAAACAATAAAGAACTTAATATATTGGGGGCCATGTATTCAAACTACCACAATGGCTAAAAAGGAAAAGTCAACATCACAATCTTTCCTCTCCTCTCCTTGCAGGGTGCTCATGATGCCCTACCATCCACAGAATCAGCAAGCCAGAAACCTGGGAACCATTTATCCTCCACTGCAATAACCAGTTATCCTAAAGGTATTCAAAGTGTTCAAACCTCACCAGTCCAGTTTACTTTTCCTTGGCCTGCATTGTATCTCAATGCAAGACTTCCATTTCTCTTGCCTAGGTGGGAGAAAGGTAGAAGCCCTGCTTCCCAGTACTTGCCCACATATATAAGCGTGTTGTCCTAAAAAGAGGAAGATCACATTTGTTTAAAATCATGCAGTGTTACTCTGTTGCTTTCAAGATCAATATCCATCTCCTTAACAAGTTCTGTACATCCTTGCACAGTCTGCCCCTGCCCACTTCCTTAGAGTCAACATGGGCCAAAGTCTCAGACTCTTTCTCTCTGGAATCCAGCCATCTGGAGATCTTTGCATTCCTTGTACAAGTCAGCCTCTTCCATAGTGCTTTGCTCTATATGCATTGTTCCCTCTGTTTGCAATGACCTTCCTCCTTTTGGCCTTTTTAGGTATTGTTTTGTTGAGAGAAATGATCTTGTAGCCCAGACTGGCCTATAGATGGCAGTGAAAATTATTTGGCTGTGATTGATGCTTAGTAATTAGAGCAGAAACTGAGAAATGAGAATTATACAAGATACAGGTCCATCTCAAACACCTGGAATTAAAAGGCACATATGATGTAGTTATAGGTCATAAGATCTCAGAATGTCAAGCCCCTCCTCATCTTGCAGTGAAGGCAAAACGATGTTCAGAAAGATGAACATCTAATTTGCAGAAAAAACCAGGATTTCTGATACAACTAGCACTTCACTTTATAGAAAGAAGAGTATGAAATTTAGACAATGGGGCTCATAAGTCTGAGCTTTCATTCAAAGATCATCTGAGCAGTTCAATGGCCATGGTATACTCAAAACATGCTCCTGATGGGCTGGTTGTGTATCTCAGTGGTAGAGCAACTGCCTAGCTTATACAAGATCCTGATTTCAATTTCCAACCCCATAAAAAATGAGGTCTGGAGAGATGGCTTAGTGGTTAAAGTGCATGCCTGTGAAGCCTAAGGACCCAGGTTTGATTCTCCAGGTCCTATGTATGTCAGATGCACATGGTGGTGCATGACTCTGGAGTCCATTTGCAGTGACTGGAGGCCTTGGCATGCACATTCTCTCCCCCCATCTCTAATAAATAAGTAAATAAATAAATGTTTTTTTTTTTTAAAAATGATCCTGGTGTCCCTCCTTATAGCCATTTTGAATTACATCTGTCTTTAATAAGTGTCCAATTGGTAACACATTCCACAGAGCTAAAATAAATGGATAAATAAATAAAAAGCAGAAACCAGGCTGGATAGGTGGCTCAGCAATTAAGTGCATTTCCTGCACAAGCATGAGGGCCAGAGGGGGCCTGAATAAGCCCAAGTTGAAATGACCAGTTGAAATCTCCATAAATAGCTAGCCAGTCCAACAAAGAGGACAAGAGAACAGAGAATTGCTTGAGCTCACTAATAAAAACAGCAAGTTCTTATATCAGTAAGAGACTCTAGGTCAAATAAGATAGGGAGGAAGAGCAATGAAACAGAAGACTTGATCTTTGACTCTAGACACCACAGATGAGTGTTTGGGGCACTGCCAGGGCTCATTCCCAACCATACACCACATACACCACACACAGTACAATGCATACACCACATTGTACAGACATAAGCAAAAAAGAAAAAATATAAAATAAATTAGTAAATAGCAGAAACAAAGCCGGGTGTGGTGGTGCATGCCTTTAATCCCAGCACTTGGGAGACAGAGGTAGGAGGATGGCCATGAGTTCAAGGCCCCGCTGAGACTTCATAGTGAATTCCAGGTCAGCCTGGGCTAGAGTGAGACCCTACCTCAAAAAAAAAATAAATAAATAAATAGCAGAAACATATTTATCCAGGAAGTTGAACTTCATAAGAATCCATGGAGTATAATAGAAGGAGTAAATGAAAGCCTTAGAATTTAATAGATACAGCTAGAAACCTTAACTCTATTACATACTCGGTGTTTTGATAACCGAGCAACACGATTTTTTTTAAGTTCGGTTTTTCTCACCTCTAAAATGAAGAAATTTTAAAATAAAATGAACAAAGTTATACCTCATTATTAAGGGAATAAAATCTCTGCAACTGTGTTCAGTAAAATTTGACTTCACTCTGTTTGTTAAGATGTGATAACATAGTAGCCTCGGCCAATTTGACTAACCACAATGTAACAGTTGTTTCTATTATTACAAAGTGATAATGTTTGTTTAATGTAGACACATCAAAAACAAAAGACTTTTTTCTCCTGTTTCTTGTTAAGTACCTCATCTACATTTGGGCAGACTGAAGATGCCTAGAATATCCTAGTAGTTTTAGTGGACTTCAAAAGGCTAAATTCTCCTACATGATTCTTTTGGAAGGCTAAAAGGATGACCTAATGTAGTGGAGAAAAATAACATATGTGCGTAATGTATTTTAAAGTCAGGTCTCACTCTGTCCCAGGTTGGTCTAGAACTCATTCTGCAGTTCCAGGATGGCCTTGAACACAGGGCTATCGACCCTTCTACTCCTGCCTCCTGTGTGCTGGAATAAAGGTGTACACCACCATATCCAGCGTAGAACAATTCTTAAGTAGGGAAATGAGACATCAACATAAGAGAAACATTGACTTGATTCCAGTGAAAGAGTTTCTCTGGTTGTGTCATTTTTTTCTACTAATTTAGTAGCCTGTCTTTGGGTCTATGAGAGGGTAATGTCTCATCAAGCTCATTTGTTCCCATATACTTGCACATTTCTCAAATTTCATCATCTGCCTGAGACATCTCAAATCTCAATCTACCACCCACCTATTAAAAAGCCTATAATTTTCCCTCTAAGGCTACTGTTCCCTCACTCCATGAACCATTACTGGAAGCACTAGAGAAAAAATGGCCCCACCATGTCTTATCTAAAATCGAAGATCTAACATTCCCATTCACTAGGGGACCCACCAGCATTCTTCTCTTTGGCCTCCATACTGACCTGGAAAATGTCTACCACTAGCAACTGTATATTTGTGGAAATATCACTCAAGTGACCATCAGCAGCTTGGGAGCTCACTGCTTGCGTTGACCTCAGAGCAAGCACTTCATCACACTAAACCTCATTTTCCAAATGTGAAAGTAGGTGTGACAACATGCAGCCAAGGAATCTGTTCATAACCAAAGGTAAAGAAATATCGAGCCATGAGAAGAACATGGAGCGTACGTACATATTACTAAGCAGAAGCCCATCTGAGCCAGTTTCACATTCTGCAATTTCTATCAAGTATCATCCTGGTAAAGCTACAGCACAGACACTGTAAAAAGAAATTAAGGGAGAGAGTGACATAAATAGAAGCACAGAGGGCTTTTGCAAAGTGAAACTTTTCTATGTAATAGCATAATGGTAGGTACCTGTCACACATATATCAACATGAAGAGTAAGCCCTAATGTAAACTATGGACTTTGGGGTGATCATATGTCCATGTAGATTCATGGATTGGTACTAATGTACCATTTTGGGTGCAAATAGTAAGAGAGGCTGTGTATATGTGGAGAGTCACGGCACATATAGAAACTTTCTGTTTAATCTAAAAGTACTCTAAAACAAAGTCTACTTTAAAAGTGACTACCGCAGAAGACTGCATTAATCAAGAGTTGATAATGCTTGCACACCTGCTCACAGAGCCTCTATAGCATGTTTGTGCTCAACATATGTCAACTGATTTAAATGTTTCCAACATTAGGGAAGACAGGATTCTAGGAAGGAAGGCATCACATATGACCAGGGCATTCTAGAGAATACTAAGCCAATTTTTAGAGCAATTAATCATTAAATGTTCATAGCAGAGGTATAATGGATATTGGTGGAGTGTCTGCAGGCTAGATGAGATATATTCACTATCTTTTTAATCTATGCTTCCTAGAGGATGTCCACACTTTTCCTATAATGAGAACATTATTTTTAATGATATCACTTGTCACTGGTACATACACACACACACACACACAGAGAGAGAGAGAGAGAGAGAGAGAGAGAGAGAGAGAGACCACATTAATATGAAATAAATTGAGACTGGGACTAGGGTAAGGTGAGTGAGACACCAGCCTCAGGCAAAAAATTTAAGGTGGTGTTAAAAATTGCAGAAATCCATATAAATGGTATTTTAATGAAATTTTATAAAAAGTCAAAAATTAGACAGGGAGGGCTGGAAAGATGGCTTAGCAGTTAAGGCAATTGCTTTGAAAAGCCTAAGGACCCAAGTTCGACTCCCCAGTATTCACATAAACCAGATGCACAAGGTGGCACATGTGTCTGGAGTTCCGTTGCAGTGGCTAGAGGCCCTGGTGCACCCATTCTCTATATGCCTCTCTCTCAAATAAATAAATAAAATAAAAATTAAGAAACAAAGCTGAGTTCTGATGGCACTCCAGCTGTCAGGCTGGGCTATGGGGATATAGAAACAGGGCAGGTGAAATTTCTGTGTTATAGAAGAAAAGGCAGTGGGAGGGGGACTATGATCAAGACACATCATATACATATGTAAGGTGGTGCATGCATCTGGAGTTTGTTTGCAGTGGTTGGAGGCCCTGGTGTGCCAGTTCTCTCTATCTGCCTTTATATCTCTCTCTCACACACACACATAAATAATTTTTAATTAGAAAAAAATGAGAAAGGGAGCAGTAATATAGATGTTTGTATCTTTTCCTTAAGTTCCAATATGACGCAGCACATGGCATAGCACCAAGATTGCCAGAAGACACTTGTCAAGAATTCTACAAAGCTGTATTAGTGGTGCCTGATGCATCACTGGCCCGTGATTTTATTGACAAATTCACTTTCATAATAATGTCCGGGACTGTGCCTTATCCTCTGCACTAGTGTATATGGGAGAACATGTTTAAAGTAATGATTTTAATTGAAACCAATAGCATGGGTCTGGAGAAATGGCTTAGTGGTTAAGGAGCTTGTCTACAAAGTCTGAAAACCCAGGATTGATTCCCCGTACCCAAATAAAGCCAGATGCACAAAGAGGAGCATGCATCTGCAGTTTGTTTACATTGGCTGGAGGCGCCGCCACACCCATTCTCTGTCTCTCTTCTCTCCTTCTCTTATTAGCCCTTGTTATGTTCTGACACCAACAACACCTTTAACTTCGAAAGGAGCAAAGACTCACTTAGGTACCAACACTGGGATGAATGGCAGAACTTCACCCTCAGTTATGTACTTCCTAAACCAGGATTAAAGCAGGGAACAAGGAGTAAGTGCAGGTATGTGAGGAAGTTGCAGAAGAACGAAGCTTGAAGGGGAGCATCAGACAAGCCCTGAGGTCTCATACTTCTAGAGAAAACCAAATCTCATGTGGCAATGCAGTTCGACAAGGACAACTTGCAGGCCCACTCTCCTTCCTGTGGAGATGATTCAGCCTTCATGCAGAAGACTTCCTGAACACCTACTCCGTTCACAGCATGAGGCTTCAAAGTATTTGCCATCACAGGGAAGTGCTAATGTACAAAATACAGGTCTGGCTTTCAACAGGCTTGCAGAGTAATAGAAAAAAAAAATTATGACAAGAGCCTCATCAAGGTTTGTAGCATTTCTGCATACAACATGAGTTTGAGAGATTCACATACTTTGTTTTGGTAAAGATATAATAATGGTGTCTTTGAACAAATGAGAACAAGGAGGATAGGAGGAGAGGCATGTTTGTCACACTATGTTGTTGGAGTTGTTTTCAAAAGGGAATTGAGGCCATTTCAGGACCGCTAAGAAGGACAAAGGCATGATCAGCCAGGTATCCTAGGAAGTGAAATCATCAAGGTTAAGAATCAGGAAACACAGCATGGAGAGATGGCTTAGCAGTTAAGGCGCTTGCCTGCAAAGCCTAACCACCCATGTTGGACTCTCCAGATACCACATAAGCTAGATGCACAAAGATGAGGCAAGTGCAAAGTTGCACATGCCCACTAGGTGGCGCAAGCGTCTGGCGTTAGATTTTAGTGGCTGAAGCCCTGACGATGCCAACTCTCTCTCTCTCTCTAAAATAAAAAATAGAATCAGAAAACACATAGTGTGAAAGCAGAAAGGATGTTGAGTAGGAGGAGATGTTGTACTGGGGAGAGGGATGGGGAAAAGAGGATGTAGGAAACAAAAAAGTAATGAAACATAATTCTTTGCAGGTTAATACCAAATACTAAGAGTGAGAGTAACAAGTGAGGGAGAACAGGCTTGAGGTTCAGAGCTTGTTAGGGAAAAATTGTCAGCACGCAGATGTAGCCAAGTAGGAAAGCAGAGCAGTAGAGGAAGCATTGAGCAGGGGTGACATGGAGGAGGAAGAATTATCTAGTCCTTAAAGGACATTCCAAACCTCAGTTAACCATGCATTTTAACTTGCATGCCACTTTCAAGCATTAGAAATTACCTGAAGATTTCTAAAATACTGATTTGAATATCTAGGGCCAGGCCCCAGTTCTAGAGGAATAGGGGCCATGAAGATCCAGGAACACGCCTGTCACGGAGTACTGAGTACCACACCCTTATCATTCCTCACAGCCAGTCCAGTCCACCCTCCCCTGGAACAAGATCAACCCTGTCACAAGCCGACCTTTGAAGGCCCTGTGGATGAAAGAGCATGACGACTTACAAGAACTCACCCAGGCCCTTGTGATTCTGACTACTAAAGAACAAAATCAGCTCTGGCAGTGATTTTCTTCCCTGGGCCCTCTATACCAAGATGAGCAATCATCACCTTTGTAGTTTGCCTTTTGAAGTCTTACTCTTCCTCCTCATCTTTCCTGGAATCGTCCATGTACTGTCAACCAGCCAGAGGCCTGTCACCACTCTCTCGGAGTCCTCCTTTCTTCCTATATCTATTGGAACAACTGTGGTCAACATCAACACGCTGTCTCTGGTGATACTGATAACTAGCTGACCACCAAAGCCCTCCATCTTCTGGCTGCTTAGTCACATGACCCAAAGCCTCAGGACTGCTTATGTTCATTAACATTGTTGTTTACTGCTGTGGTCCTACATAACTATATTAGCTGTGTTTTCTGGGAGGAAATGCCTGACAGAACAATTTAAGGGAGGAAAACTTTGTTTTGGATCACAGTTTCAGAAGTTCTAGTTTATAGTTTCTTGAACCCATGTGTTTAAGTAGAACATGATTTTAGAGGAAATATATAGTAAGACAATTGTTCATATCACCATGGACCAGAAAACAGAAATAGGCTAGAACTGGGGCCAAGACACAACCTGCTAATATGTACCCCTAGTCACTTATTTTTTCCAGTTAGATTCTTAAGAACTACACAGAATTCCCAGAAAGCATGGAAAGTCAGGGAATAAGCACTCAAAACAAAAGACTAAGGGGGACATTTTGCATTCTGATATATATTAGTTCACCTAGAATTTTCTTTCCTGCTTCTTTCTTCTCTTAAAACCATACCCTTCCCCCTATTTCCAAACCATACTCAAGACTTATTTTGGGAAGAGTCCTATATGTTGTCAACACACACACACACTGACACACACACGTAATGCCACCACATTGTAAAAGCCAGATTTAATCTACAGTTATGCAAAATGAAGCAAAGTATAGTTTAACAATAAGATGTTGGCATCTGGAGCCATACTAGCTGGGTTTTATTTCCAGATCTTCCTTTTACTAGCACAATTATTTTCAATTACCATGACTCAGTTTCCTCATGCATCTAATGGAAATCAAGATCTTATTCCACTTACCACACTGACTTGTGAAAACTGACCGAGTTAACATATCTGAACTGCTTAAAATATTGCCAGTCACAGGACTAACTGTAAATATTACCTAGTAAAATTAGTGTCACAGCACAGTGGTTAAGAGCAAGGTATTGGACATTTCAGAATCTTTGAACTCCTTTCTGAATCAGTTTCTTTGTTTATAAACTGACTGGAAAAATATCTATTTTATAACTCCACATGAGAATAGGATAAGATAATGGGCAATTTAGCACATGGTAATCAATAAACTGCATTAGCTATTACAATTATAATTCAATACTAAACAAACTTGTATTTACTTCATAAAATTCTCCGGACTGTCAGGGTCCCATGGACTGCTTACTCTTAACTCTATACAGGGGTCTTCTTCACAGAGCCAGACAGCAGGATGGCATAGTGAGTCAGGACTAGAACTCAGTCCTGCAGGCCCTTTTGTACCTCATGCTAGGGCACTGTTTGTCTTTTTCCTCTCTCTGTGTGTACTCAGAAACAGCTCAATGCAGTGGGATCAAGAAGATTCACCACTCTTTCAGGGCCTCTCTGTGTCACTGTACATACACCAAACCCTCAAGAGTACTCAGTCCACAAACCCCGCATTATTCCCCACACCTGGTGTGTGTGCTCGCTCTTGTGATGTTCTTTGACATATTACAAGCTCCTTTGCAATATTAGAAATCTCCATATGTGTGTAAGCATTTGCAATGGAATATTTGTATCTTGGATGAGAACAATTTGCTTAGCCCTGTAGTACAGAACTTGGTATCCTCCATGGATTGGCTAACAAGGTGCCATTCAGTCTAAACTGAATGACACAGGGACTTATTTCCACCACTGGACTCACTAGAGACACATCATTAGGGGCACTAGTACAGGGGACCTTGATGTTTGCTATTTACTGATTTGGGGACAAAGGGAACAGTTCTTATCAAAATATTCAATTATCTAGACTGTCCAGGATTTAAGTGATTCTCTGTGGTATCTCTAAATGCTTTAAGATTCAGACTAACAGTCTCCCATGTATAACTTAGGAAGCTTATGAGCAGGTTCTTTCTTTGGTCTGAAAGAATTAGCATTGTCTCTAAAGGAAATGAACATTCTCCAGAAGAGCAATTAGAACAGAAGGAGTGTTGTGGTTTGAAACTAAAAATTATTCCCCTAAAAGCTCATATGGTTGTTAGAACATAAATGTTGTCATTTTAAGAGGCCCTGCTGCCAAGGCAACCTTGAATTATAACTTAATCTCTTATCTGTGTGTCTTCTTGACTCACCTGAACTCCCCCCCCCAATCCTGCTTCCAGCAGAACAGAATAGCTCTCCCCCCTTAGGGACCTTGAAGGGCCTTCTTTATCTCCCACTCTCTCCTGCACGGATTTTTCTCATGTACTCTGTGCCCAGACATACTCTTTCTCCCCCAAAACTCATTTTTTCTTTGGCTTTCTCTCTTTCTTTTTCTATCACTCTTGTTCTTTTGCTCTTGCCTACCCCTTTTCTCTTTTATCTTTTTCTGGCTTTGGACCCTACCACACCACCTTGGCATGGTGCTAGAAATTCTCTTGATAATGCTTTAATTCTGGAAGGGTAAAAGTCTTATCTGTTTCTCATTAAACGAGCACAAGTTTCTCTCTAATACTATCAGTGTTGAATGCCTGGTCCTCCGATGATGGTGCGACTGAAGATCTGAAGACCATTAGGTTGTTCGTTAATACTGAATAGGCAAGAAGGAGCTAGAATGTTGGAAGAATTCAATGTTCCTGGCTACTTTCCTATCTATCTTTGCTTATTATCTGCCATGAGGTGAACAGCCCCCAGTTCCTCCCCAGACACTCCTGCAGCCATGATGTTCTGCCTCTTGTCAGACAGAAAGTAATGGCTCCCATGAACAAGTGCCTGAACCCGTTGAAATGGGTTCCAAATAAATCCTTCCTACCTTAAAGTTGTTTTCTCAGGTATTTTGTTCCAGGTCAAAAAGTGATTAACACATGGGGAATTTATCCTTGGACTCAGCAAATCTTTATGAAAAGTCATCAAGAAAAATTCTTAGAGCACATAGGCACAATTTTCTCCCTTTATCTGCTGTTTCTCTTCCTATTATCACAGCTAGCCACAGCTAAAAACAGTCAGAAAATATTACTATTTATAGATAGACCACATTCACTTAAGTGGTTACTACAGTATGTTGTTATGATGATTTTATTTTTATTATTTACTATTGTTACTCTCTCTGTACCTTATTGGTAATTCAAATTCATCATAGGTCCATGGCTTCAGGCATCACTGAGACTTCTTGAAAGATATCTCCTGTGTATAGGGACACTTTTATACTAAGGCTTTCCGATTGAATCCTTTAGCCTCCTTCTTATATCTTTCAATACTTTGGTGTGGTGAAGAGGTTAGTGGGTACACAGAAAGGCATTTTATCAGTTCCTTTCCCATTGCTGGAATGAAACTCTTGACCAGAAGCAGCATGAGGAAGAAAAGGGCGTTCTTGGACCTATCATTTCAAGGAAAGTATGACAGGAGCAGGAAGCTGGAGTGACATGGGCACATCCACTGGGAAGAAGAGATAGATGGATAATAAAGGCTCACCTAGCTTTCTCCTTCTTATATCATCCAGGAACCCAGCTCATAAGATGGTGATGCCCAAAGCTAGGGTGGATCCTCCCACCTCAACTACCTAATCCAAAAGATCCCTCATAGACATGACCAGCGGTTTGTTTCTATGGTGATTCTAAATCCTGTAAAAGTGGCAACCTAAGATGAACTATCCCAGGCACCTTCCATGAGAAGCATTCCTCCCACTCAGAGCATAATCATTTATATAGTGTATTACATTTATCAATTTGCATATGTTGAACCATCCCTGCATCTCTGGCATAAAGCCTACTTGGTCAGGGTGAATGATCTTTCTGATACATTCTTGTATTCTGTTTGCCAATATTTCCTTGAGAATTTTTACATCTATGTTCATGATGGAGATTGGTCTATAATTTTCTTTTGAGTTCTGTCTTTGTCTGGTTTTGGTATCAAAGTGATGCTGGCTTCAGAGAAGGAGTTTGGTAGGATTCCTTCCTTTTCCTTTTTATGGAAAAGTTTAAGAATCATTGGTGTTAGTGCTTCCATGAAGGTCTGGTAAAATTCGCCAGTGAATCCATCTGGGCCTGGACTTTTTTTAGTTGAGATATTTTGTATAACTACTTGGATCTCTGTACTTGTTATAGATCTATTTAGGTGGTTAATATAATCTTGATTTAATTTAGGTAGGTCATATAAATCAAGGAAATCATCTATTTCTTTCAGATTTTTAAATTTAGTGGAGTATATGTTCTTATACTATGCCCCTATGACTTTGAATTTATCTGGTATCTGTTGTGATGGTGCCTTTTCCATCTCCAATTTTATTAATTTGTGTCTCTTCTCTCTTTCTTTTAGTCAGATTTATTAAGGGTTTATCAATCTTTTTTATCCTTTCAAAGAACCAACTCTTTGTTTTGTTGATTCTTTGCATTGTTTTTTGGTTTAAATTTCATCCCTAATCTTTATTATTTCTTCCCTTCTACTGATTTTTAGTTTGTCTTGTTCTTCTTTTTCCTAGGCTTTAAGGTGAAGCATTAAGTTGTTTATTTGTGACCTATCTAATTTCTTAATACAGGCACTTAAAGCCTATAGATTTCCATCTTAGGACTGCCTTCATCATGTCCCAAAAGGTTTTGGTATTTGTGTATTCATTATCATTTGACTCTGATTTTTTATTTTCTTCTTGATTTCTTCATTGACCCATGCATCATTTAGTAGTGTATTGTTTAGTTTCCATGATTTTGTGTATGCTCTATAGCTTTTCTTGCTATTGATTTGTAGCTTGATCCCATCAGGATCAGACAAAGTGCAAGGAATTATTTCAATTTTCCTGTATTTGTTAAGATTTGTTTTGTGTCCTAATATATGGTCTATTTTAGAGAATGTTCCATGTGCTGCTGAAAAGAATGTGTATTCTGAAGCATTTGGATGAAATGTCCTGTATATATCTGATAGGTCCATTTGCTTTATCACCTCATTTAATCCAGATGCCTCTCTTTATTTTTTGCCTGGATGACCTGTCAATTGATGAGAGTGGGGTGTTGAAGTCACCCACAACAACTGTGATTGGTGTTGTCTATGACCTTAGTTCTAATAGCATTTGTTTGATAAAGTTGGGAGTGACCATTTTAGGTGTATATATGTTTGAGATTATAATGTTCTCCTGTTGGAGTGTGCCTTTAATGAATATAAAATGACCTTCCTTATCTTTCCTAACTAATGTTGGACTGAAGTCTACTTTGTCAGATATTAGGATAGCAACCCCTGCTTGTTTTCTAGGCTCATTTGCTTGAAACACCATTTTCTAACCTTTCACCCTAAGATAGTATCCATCCTTTGTAGAAAGGTGAGTTTCTTGGAGGCAACATATTGTAAGATCCTGCGTTTTAACCCACTCTGCAAACCTATGTCTTTTGGTTGGGGCATTGAGGCCATTGATATTAAGAGCTATTATTGAAAGGTGTATATTTATTTTTGCAATTGTTCTTGTTTTTGTACTTATTCCAGTTTTACCTTTGCTCTCTTTTATTAACTAGTATTTGATTATGGTTCGTTTTTTCCAGGTTCCTTATATGTGTGCTTTTCAAGACCTCTCCTCACCATATTAAAATTAAACTACCAAAAATGTAACCCAAAGAAAATATATTGAAAGCAGTTAGAGAGAAAAATAAAGTCACATACAAAGGCAAGCCCATCAGTATAACAGCAGATTACTCAACACAACCTTTAAAAGCCAGAAGGGCTTGGAATGATGTATACCATGGTCTTAAAGATAACAACTGTCAGCCAAAGTTACTTTATCCTGCAAAGCTATCCATTCAAATAGACAGAGAAATAAGGACATTCCACAACAAAATCAGGCTAAAGAAATATTTGAAGACAAAACCAGCTCTACAGAAAATACTTGACAGGATCCTCCATGCTCAGAGCATAATCAAATGCCTATCTTAAAAGAGTCTGCAGGACTGATGAGAGAGGCCTGGTGATTTCCTAAGACAGTCCTGAGACAGGCAAGAAACAGGAAGACTAATCCTCAAAACGGCAAATAATATCACCTGAGTTTTGGAGCCCCAGGAGTTCAGGAAGGGATAGAAATTATAAATTTTTTAGCTTAATGCACAGATTTCTCTACACAAGGCATCCCTTAGACAATTCCATAGACTAACACAGGGGAGAAGAAAAAAGAAAAACAAAGCAGCATATGCAGAAACCTACAGGGAGTACTTGATCTTGTTTAATTTGAATCTCTCTCTCTCTCTCTCTCTCTCTCTCACTCTGTGTGTGTATGTTGTGTGTGTGTGTGTGTGTGTGTGTGTGTGTACATGCACATGTGTGTTTGTGTTTTGAGATAGGGTCTGTAGCCTAGGCTGGCCTGGATCTCAATGTGTAGCTCAGGCTGGCCTCAAACTCATGGTACCCCTCCCCCATCAACCTCCTGATGGGTTTTCAGATGTCACCTATTATTCCTGGTACAATCTCTTCTTTTAGGAACTTTTACCAATAGGTTTTATTGGCACAGGGTCTCCATGAATCAAAATCCCTGATGTAACTTCCCTATAACTTTCCTATTTTTTTTTCAGAACTCTGTCCTTGTGGCATGGGATAGTTAGTGGGTCATAAAATCACAGCAACTATAATTACCTGCATAAGATCATTGCAAGGTCTAGATCTTATTGACTTTGTAGAGGGGTGGGAAGGTCATCAGACCTTCACCTGATATTCCAGTCACTCCCTACCTCCCCCAGCTGCATAAGATCTCGTCCCAGCTGCAGATCATTTGGAGAGGTGCAAGAGAATATAGAAAGTGGAAAGTTAACTGAAGGCAAGGATTTATGAATGCAGCCTTTGGGAGGTCATCATCCATGTAGGGACAGGGCTTTTCAGTGCTCCTCTATGTAAGCTGAGTAAAGTCATTGGTTCACCCAGCTGGACTTTCATGTAATGTTTCTTTCATCTCTCATTGTCCTCTCTATCTTGAATAGAAATAGTCTCCCCAGAAAAAAAGTCATACACTGTCATTCAAAACCAAAATAGCATTTGCCCTCTGAACTGGTAGGATCCATAAAACCAACAAACAAGTGGTCCTACAAACAGAAATCTATAGCTGGAAGGATCTTTAAGAAGTGATTCAGGATAGCACACAACATTTTGCAAAAATACTTCTCAAGAGATGAGCGTTGGTCATACTGTAGCTGGGGATCGAGCACTGGCCTAGAGTGTGTAATGCCCTAGCTCAATCTCCAGCATTGCACAAAGAAAACAAGCACTCTTGACTGTACCAGTCCTTTACAGAAAATGGTAAGAGAAAGTCACCTGCACTGCTCTGGTCTTGGCTCACTGTGCTTCTTTCTGCAGATAAGCAGAGCTTCAAACTATTCAAATTGCTCAATCTCCCCAAATAGTACTTACTATAATGTTAGATGTATAGTGATTTTCTCATTGTGATTTCATTCAGAATAGTGCAAATGTTTACACAAATCAGAAGGCCTTCAGAAGATGATTGCTATAAGCATACCCCTAGTTCCAAAGGAAAACACTACAGGAATGTTTTCCTACTTGCTTGCTTATTTGGTGGGTGGTGGTGGTTGTAGTGTTTGAGACAGGGTCTCATGTATCCCGGCCTGGCTATGAACTCACTATATCACCAAGGAAGACCATGAACTCCTGATCGTTCTGCCTCTATCACCAGTGTTGGGGTAGGGGATTACAGACGTGTGCCTCCAGACTTAGCATAAGGGGCTGTTCTTTAGAGAGCCATAGACTGTGTAAGCAATAAAGGAGAAGAGAATCCTGTAAAGATTGTGGGAAACTGTTAAAGCATTATGTGACAACATCTCTTAAATTTAGGATAATATCAAACAGAACATCTCTGTGGTGATATTAAGTTCTTTATAACAGAATCAAAGTGAAATCTCATTAATTTGGGTCACATTAATTCAAAATCTAAGATAATTCAAACCAGACAGCTTAAATTACTTTTGTACTACCAATACCCTTTGAAAAATCAGTAACAGCAGGAAAATGGGGGATGGGTTTTAGCACTGTGGCAGCACCATCTTACATACAAATTAATGTCCTATTATGGTTTTTGTATGTGCACAAAAATGACCTGAAATTTTTAGGTGGCAAGTTTCTTGTTAATTCTGAATACACTACCACAGGGTGCAGAAGATTCTGCCTGGGGCTGAGTGGATCTGGTGTTGTTGGGCCCTTCATCAGCTGCAAGAGCTTTGGTAAAGCACGTGTCTCTCTGGGTTTCCAAGACTGCTCTATAAAAGGGCACCTTGGAACTGAGCTATCAAAGGACTAGCACTTCCTTTTTTGAGTCTTTCAGCTTTTAGGTTAAAAATAAGTGACTTTAGGTCTCATCTTCAGTTCAAATTTCCTATTACTTTACATTGATTTCTTCCCCAAATTAATTCCAATAGATAAGAATCTGTTGTGCTATACACACAGCTTCCAGACCACGAATGACAACATACATTGACAAAAGAATCCATTTACCTTCTGCACTATCTTCGCATAGTCAGACTAGGACGATGATGGGCTGTCTCCTCATCTTGTTCCTCTCTGTGTAGTTTTTGTCATTAGGAGCCTAGCGGGTGTCATAGGTCATGAAATGATTTGACTTGCTGGTTCCTACTTCTCTATCCTTTTGAATGCCTTAATCACTAGCCAATATTCATTCTTAAGATACCTGTTAGAAACTTAAATTTAATATGACTGTGCTCAAAAGTCTCGTGTATTACTAAGCTTCGCTCTGTTAGACCATACTTCCTATGTGTATCATAGTTTTTTCTAATATTTTCACTCAACAAGGGATGCCAATAAATATTTTAAAAAAACAAACAAAAAATTGGATGCCAAAATATTTCTTTGGAGCCTCAACATCTAATGAATTATGGTGTCATTAGAAAAAGTGGAGAAAATAGCAATGAGACTCAAGCCACAATAGTGCTGTTGGAATCTAGTTGCCATTTGCTGGGTGAGTTTTTTTTTCTAAATGATTGGCTTCAGCCACACTTAACCTCTGTGTTTTTCTACTCTGAAGTCACGTAATTATGATTCAGAACGAAATTGTCAGGACTTGAATAAAACAACAAATGAGCTAGTGTTTTGAACATCATGTGCTGAAGAGGAAGTTATTTTTAAACAGTATTTCCCATTCATACATACACTCTGTGGCATGTGAACATTTGTCGAATGAAATTTATCTTACAGTTCTTCAGTTTGACTTTAGCTAATATGGTATTTAAATGCAAAACAACCTACTCCCTGACCTAAATGAGCTAGCAGATCAGAAAGTATATATGAAAAATACTTGACATCTGTATTTTCTGACTCAGATACTCATGTTTCTTGCTTCTGTCAAATAACCTGAGTCTAAATAGAGAAAAAAGAAAGTATTCTGAGGCATGTAGAGGCTTCCTATCTGCTCTCTCCTTGGCTCTCAGTGGGCACTCCATTCTCTGGTGACAAAGAGACTAAAACTAATTTATAACAGAATTCTGAGAAAGCAATCAGGCAACCCCCATCTTCCATTGGCCTTTCAAGCACCCACTTCCTCAGAAAGAGCTTCTGCCCTCAGCCAAACAAGTGCCCTTTCTTTTTCAAGTATCATCAAGGCTCATATTAATGAAATTTTGATGATGTTTGAAGATTGTTCATTGATTCAATATAGATTCATGTGACTATCGCATGCCCAGCTATGTTCTAGCTGGAGATTATTGTAGTGTGAACAAAGCATCCTCCTCCCACACACACATATGCCTGCCCTGTCATACCATACATATCACAAGAGGAGGAAATAAAGTTAAATACATGATAGTTGATAGAAGAGCTTAGTGGGGAAGGACATAGGGAAGAGGAATCAAAAGGGTAAGGAGAAAATGAGCACTTACAAATAAAAAGTTAAAAAGAATAAAAATGTTGATGACACTGCACCTCTATTTGTGTGGCCATCTCATGGTGGGGGAAATTATTATTATATGTATTGATGTTTTTTTTCAGGTAACAACCATGCTAACAAACAGGAAATAGAAGATGAGTCAATGATAATAACTAACATATACTGGTCATCAATAAATATACCAAGAAATTCCAAATGTTAGCATTTTAATACTTTGAAGTCTAGGAGAAGCTACATTTCTTTTTTAACCAATAAGAATAAGAAGAAAGCACAATGGACTCACTGGTCTGAAATTACAAAGTTATTAACTTTTTTTTTTTGATGTGATTCTGGACCCCTAGCACTTGATGCTAAACAACCCTTTGCCATAAGTTTGATACAGTTATCTGACAGATCCAGATAAATATCTCTAAGGAATTTCTTAGTTTCTATAAGAGTGGCAGCATACACCTATAATTCTAGCATTTAGAAAGTAGAGGCTGAAGGATCAGCAGTTCAAGGTCATTTTCAGCTGCATGGAGAGTTCAAGGTCAGACAGGGCTATAAAAAAGACTCTGTCTACAAGAGAATTAAAAAAAAAAAAAACAGAAGATAGTACCTGTTTTCGATGGTCAACTGGTGGAGACACTTTCTAATTTAATCTCATGTCTTCACTTCAAATGACAGTGGGCTATGTCTGTGTGGGAGCAAGCACACAGGATTCACCATGGCTTAGGTCTTCCTGGAGCTTCAACACATACGACAAAAGAAGCCGTGAGGCCACTCATGAAGACGAGGCAAGGGACACCTGCAGAGCAGCTGGAGAATGAGCTCCAAGGAAAGAAACTTGGGCTGATTAGACCAAGGCTACCCGTAGAGGTCTGAGAGAATTATAAACCAAGTGTGTCCTGCGTCCCAGGAACATCCACGAGCCAGGTTCCTAGGAAGACTGGGTGGCTGCAAGCTAGCGGCTGACACGACAGCTCACCCTCAGCAGCAGAGAATGACAAAACAATGCTCACCAAGTCCATGCTATGCTAGGCAATTTAATTACATTTTAATTATTTAAATCTTGATTTAGTCCAGAAATGATAAGATAAATTAGATGGGGAGAAAAAGAAGAGAATCATGGATAGCTCCATAAGTAGCAGAAAGGAATGAATACAGAAAAACATAAACTATATTGCACAGGGCTCTGCTTTCACAGGATGTGTGAAGGGGGTCCACATGTAGCTTGAAACTGGCTTGCAGCCAAAGAGGAAAAACCTGATAAGTGATGCTATTCACAACATCCAGAGGATAAAATATGTCAATAATATTCGTATAACACTAGCTGTTATTAAGTAATGCTCCCATTATCCACAAAGCAATGTTACTCAAGTGTGACAGAAGTCAGAAGAGGTTGTGGAGACGGCATGGAGCATGTAGGACGTGGTTCTTTCCTCTACTGATGGTGCGAGCCATTCTAAGAATCAGTGACACTGTGATGAGGGGGCCCACGTTAGGCGGTCCAGAACTGATGATCATTATTGAAGATGAAGACGGACAAGATGATGGTGGGTAGGAAGAGGGAGTAGAAAAGGAAGGGAACTTCTTTTTCATTGGGAAATTTAATATATAAGTGCTGTAATTTGACTGTGTTCCCATCCATCCTATTATCCTCTTTGGCTCCTTCTCCTCTGCCCTCATCCACTGAAGACCCTCCTCTTTCAAGGTATTCAGGAAGGGCACTTCTTCACATAACTCTAGAGGCTATTTATGAAGTTACATGGGAGAAGTCCTCATATCTTTGGCCCTCATTCCAAAAGACTAAGAAAAAACTATTTTATAACTCTAATGTGAGAATCAAGTGCGATAACAGGCAAGAAATCATTTTGTTTTTATTTTGGTCTTTCAAGTTAGGGTCTCGCTCTAGGCTAGGCTGACCTGTAATTTACTATATACTCTTAGGCTGGCCTTGAACTCACAGTGATCCTCCTGCCTCTGCCTCCCAAGTGCTGATATTAAGAAGCAGACCATTCCTAATTATTCTGAGATAACACACACACACACACACACACACACACACACACACACATACATTGCCAGTTGCTCACAACCTCATCTTTGTGAGAACATTCTCTCTGTAACAGCTCCCACCCTTCACTTACTCTTCTGTGGACACATTTGTTCTATGACATTGAAAGGGCTTACCACATACTGCTATCTCTGCCTTCCATCATTGCCTTCAACTGCCACCTGGGCCACCTACCCATCATCCAGGGCTCAGCCTTCCCCCCCAACCCACGTTTTTGCTGTCCCTTCCTATGTCAAGTTCATGGTGGTACAAAAGCATTAACGCATTCCCCAGAAACTGTGATCAAAACTTTGATCTTGACCAAGCCTGGCATTTGGCAGTGGGGAAGAAACATGGGCCTAACGTGGGCCCCATCATCACAGTGTCACTGATTCTTAGAATGGCTCGCACCATCAGTAGAGGAAAGAACCACGTCCTACATGCTCCATGCCGTCTCCACAACCTCTTCTGACTTCTGTCACACTTGAGTAACATTGCTTTGTGGATAATGGGAGCATTACTTAATAACAGCTAGTGTTATATGAATATTATTGACATATTTTATCCTCTGGATGTTGTGAATAGCATCACTTATCAGGTTTTTTCCTCTTTGGCTGCAAGCCAGTTTCAAGCTACATGTGGACCCCCTTCACACATCCTGTGAAAGCAGAGCCCTGTGCAATATAGTTTATGTTTGACTGATGCTGAGCAGAAGCAATGTCCAGCAGTTCCCAGCATCCAGCAATCATGATGGTGAAGAGCTAATACTCCATAGTGTATGCACTGCTCAGACAGCATTTTCCAGCAGACTAGTTGTATTCAGTGCATTTTCAACTTATGATAGTTCCAACTTAAATCAGGCTTACCAGAAAATCCCTCCATTGTGAGTTGAGGTGCATCGGCTTTCCAAAACTCTCTTCTTGGTCTCTGGTTATTTCATTGCCCGATGAGAGTTCAGTTTTCCTGTCTACAGACTAGAGATACAGCTCAGTAAGAGAGCACATGCCTATCATGCATGAGGCTCTGGGTTCAATCTTTTGCACCACAAAAAATAAAAAATCATCAGCATTTCTGTCTAGACCATGTCACTTTGCCTAAACATGAAGGCAAGACTGTGTCCCTTCTATACCATTGTAACTGTGGCACACAGCTTAATAACAGCACATAGAAGGAAGTCAGCAAATACTCAGTGACCCATAAAGGAACATAAGTGCACTCAAGGTGTAAAAACCAATCTCCCAGCCCTTTCTTTTCTCCTTAGGGTGCTAAATGCTCAACTGACTGTCTTTCCTGAATGGAACATGTGGCATCTACAACCTCAACTGAATTTACAAGTGCTAAAACTGTGCTTATGCTGGTGCAAATTTAAGCTTCAAAACCAGATTCTAGAAAGCTTAGCTATATATGCATGGACTTGATTCTGATTTTTTCATGCAAGAGCATTTATAAGGTTTCAATAAATCAGTTCCACAAACATTTATCTTGAACTAAGTCCTTTTTTCTATGCTTCTTATAACTTAGTATAGTTCAAAAGAAATGCAATCCTTATATTATTTCTTCATTTGTTTATAAATTATTAATATGTTGGTTTAAATGAGCCATTTAAGATGAAAAATTCACCCTCTCATTGAAGTTGTTGAAAGCGAATTTTCTTCTTATACATGGAGGTCGGTTTTTACAGAAGAGGAACCTACATAGAGTAGAATATTGTTGTCTCCTAATCCATACTGTTTGAAGTTTTTGACTGCTATGCAGCCTTAATTTCTTGGTGTACTTGAGATTGCAGTTGACCATTCAAAGCAAGTCAGATATCCAAGCCTTCAGATATTTTTCAGCATATAGTGAAAGGACATTCAATGTCTTGGCCATCTACAGTAACAAAGAGCCGTAGAATGGAAAATTAAAATTGCTTGATCTACCCCAAACAGCTAATACCCAACATATGACCTTCTTCCAAGCTTCAGAAATATCTTTTGCATCACAAGTGATGCCAGAATTGAATTAGAATCTTTAAAACAAGGCTGTTTTGAGACAATAGCTATTATCCTCTAGGGCTCAGCCAACTGACTGTCAGCCAACCTTATATTTGGATATGCTGTGAAAGATAAAGTATGACAGTTAATTGGTTTATGTGAGAAGAGTAAAATATCTTAAACAAAATGTAGTCCATGCCAGTCAGATGCTAGGAGCAGAGCATTCTGTTAGGCCGGCAGTCCTGTCAGCAGTATTGAGGCAGTGTAGGGACACGTAAGCATGCCCAGAATAATAGCTAAGGATGCATTTCCTACTCTGAGAGCTCCTGTCTGATGAGTTCTGAGTAGTGATTGAACCAACCTGTAGGTATCCTAAAAACCACTATAGTTGGTGGATGAGATCTAGTATATTTCAACAACAATTTTCCACGAGGATAGATTCCCCAAATCCATGCTAAAGGTATCTATCTCACAGAAATAATTTGTAAAATATTTCAGTTTCAAATCAGTAATATTGCAGCTATAGAAGCTATGACTCGTTCTTTGTCAAATAACACTGTCTGTAAAAGGGCCAGATCTAGAATTCAGGTCTCCTGACCCTCATCTGTCCCTTACTCTAGGATGAATCTGCATGGTTTATGTTGATCAGAAGCTCAAGAGCTAAACTACTATCTGGAAAGAGTGTTGGGGTGTGTGTGTGTGTCCACACACAGATACAAGGATAAATGCTACCCTAAAGAATATTCATTTATCCTTTACTTCACTAAAGAACAATTTATACACACCTGTGGATCTACCCAAAAGAAGTGTTGTAAAGTATCACCTGAATCAGAGGTGTAGTACAAGAAACGTCTAGAAGCAAGAGACTGCTAACTAAAAACCTGATCAAAGCAAAAGGAAGGAACTCAGGTACAGACATGAGCCTGACATGGAGGAGCCTGCACTGTGACACCACACCTCTGTGATCCTCACATGTAAGGCATGCACGACAAGTCCTGCCTGGAAGAGGACCTGTGCCCACCTGCAGTTTAAGACTTGGTATTGCTTTCATTTAACCCTTATTTCCTCTTCTGAACAGGTCAGTATCCAAACACTATGGAAACCAAGGTCAAACACCAAGTCCAAGAATGGGTATAAGGCTGCCAACCCGGACATACAGAGATGAGTGAGATCTCCCTGGGAAGCAAAGCCAGGAGACCATGTTTAGAGTCTTCGGGCTGCGCAGAGAGGACAGAAGCAGTGGAAGCGTGCAGAGGATGGTCAGGTCGAGTGAGCATGATGGATGTATTACAAACACAAAACAGAAAAAGTTCCTTTTATTTATAATTATTCTACTCTACATTTTCTAACATGTTTCAAATCGAGTAAAGCTGCATGTATGAATAGATATAGTCTATTAACATCTGCAGTAGATAATACTTCCAAATTTAATGAATATTCTTACTAGTTCAGAGAAACAAGATCATATGCTTAATTTCCAATATGACCAAAGGTACAGGTTATTTTCAATAATAATTCTAAATTAGCTCAAGAAGACAATCTCAGGTTTCTTCCTTCCTGGTTCTTCCAAAAGCCTTTGTTGCCCAGGTTAGTCACCAACTCCAAAACAGAGTCACTTTGTGTCTCTAAGTCCTTCTTGTATCATCTGCAAAGCCTAGGCATCAGCTCCAATAACTTCTCAACTATCTCCTACTTGAACATGCTGTCCATATTTCTTATGTATCTTATCTGTCTGCTAAAATAACACACACACACACACACACACACACACACACTCCCCAAATGAAAAGCTATATTTAAAAAATGACAGGCTCTCTCAGCACAATATACTGGTACGTTAGAAACAAGAAAGAAGTTGTGCCCAAATTTTAAAAATGGGGGTCAGCGACATCTCAGTAGATCACTTCCCTAGAATTTTTTGCAAGGCCTTAGGTTTGATCCTTAGTTCCAAGGGATGAAAAACAGCAAAACTAAGGGCTGTGGAGGTGGCTCAGTAGTGAAAGGCACTTGCTTATAAGCCTAAGCCTGAGTTAAATTCCCTAGCACCCAGGTAAAGTCTAACACAAAGTGGTACATGTGCCTGTAGTCCTAACAGGCCTATGGCAGCGGGAGGTGGAGCAAGGAGAATCTGGAAGCTCAAGAGCCAGCTAGACTGATGTAAACCCAGCAACATAAACACGGCAGAGACCCTCTCTCAAGCAAGGTGGAAGGAGAGGACAGACGCCCCAAAGATGTCCTCAGACATCCACACATGTGCTGTCCCACATGTGCACCCATTATACACAAATCATACATATACACCCATACTCTCATAATTGAACTTTTATGGTACATGTTAAGAAAGAAACATGAAATAATCTATAGATATGTCATCTTGTATAAATGGTAGTAAAAAGAAAAGAGAACAGATGCTCTTCACGAAGCCATACACTGAAATATTGCTAATTGTACTTCAGCTTGTATTTTCATTTGTTTGTAACTTAACGTTTTAATAAATGATCAAATCACACACTCTTCATCCCCTAATGAAATGCTGCATTATCCCAGAACATGTGATTACAATTAGATTAGATTTGAGGAAAACAAGAAAAAAACTCACTATTCCTAATTATTTCCATGATATATGTGTTTTAAAAAGTAGGTGGGAGCTGGAGAGATGTGTCAGTGGTTAAGTTGCTTGCTTGCAATACTTAACAACCAGGATTCAATTCTCCAGTACCCATGTAAAGTCAGATGCACAGAGGGATGCATGCATCTGGAGTTCATTTGCAGTGGCTAGAAACCCTTGTACACACATTCGTTCATCATTCATTCATTCTGTCTCTCTCACTCACTCCTTGCAAATAAATAAAAATATTTTAAGATGTAGTTAGAATGAACACAGAAAGCTAAACCTTTGTGATCTCCATCATTTATTAAAAATGTTCTGTTAATTTATTTCAGAATTTAAAATTCAAAAGAAACAATTTATCACTCCTCTTATAGGACTGAAGCAGCCTGGTTTAAACAAGTTCAGTGATATGAACACAGCCATACAGCTGGAACAGAGTTACCTTCTGGGCTCTAGATTGTTCTGTGTCTAAGACTACATTGCCTTGCTTGACTCTTGTTTGGAGCAAAACGCTAAGCAACAAAGCTGTCTCAAGCAGCCCTTTGGCAGAGATCTACTTCTGCTGGGGGTGAATGTGTTGAGCCCCAGTTGCTAAGAATAGCTCCAAGCACCTGGGGAGGAGTGCTGCTTTCTAAAGAAATTCCCACTTGGGGAGCATGCCTCCTTCTCCTTGGCCCATCTGTCGTTATGAATTTCCAGCAACACATCAGAGATGGTTCCATACATGGAAACATATTGAAGGTATTATATATGCCAGAGACATCTCCTCTTATATTAAAAACTCCAAGCTATGCCAAAAACTTCTCATTCCCAGATGAGGAACGTTTCAGCAAGTGAGTGATGGGTAGAACTTTAAGAACCCCAGGAGGAGAAAGCTGCAAGAGACAGGGAGTACTTGCCAGAAAAAAAAAAAATCACAAGCAATCCCAGAAGAAAAGATTGATCCCTTTGATCACATACTGACTTTTAAGGTCTAAACCTGGCAAAGCACAATATTCACTTCATGTTACTTTCCCTAACTTTGTTTTTCCAAGCTACGTATCAAAGATCAGAGAACCAAAAAGTCCACAGAAGTGAATCCTCTTGGGCATGGATTTTCTGTGATTATCTATGGGAGGAATATAAGGATCTTAAAATTGCTCAAATCTTTTCCAGATTATAATGGGTTCAGAGTTTCATGATATATGTGGAAACTTTAAATAAATTTTATATTTCTAAGAAAATCTTTGTCCAACAAGTTTTAATTTTAAAAAATATTTCATTTTCATTTATTTATTTGGGAGCAAAAGAGACAGACAGAGAGAATCAGGGCTCCAGATCCTCCAACCCCTGCAAACGAACTCCAGACACATGCACCACCTTGTGCATCTGGCTTATGTGGGTCCTAGGGAGTCGAACCTGGGTCTTTTGGTTTTGCAGGCAAGCACCTTAACTGCTAAGCCATCTCTCCAGCCCTCTTTTTTTTTTCTTTAATTTAACTCAATTCCCACTCACTGTCAAGTATAACCAGAGTGACTAGAGATGCTGTAGTAACCAGAACGGAGATTTGTTATAACCAAGGTAGACAAAGCCTTGTCCTCATGGAGTTTACTATTCTATCACTGATAAAGTCCTAAGATCATGTTTTAGAAGCAATTTGTTGCATATCTATAAAGAGAACAACCAAGACCTATGGCCCTGTTATGGAGCAGTTGCCCACTCTTAGTCCTGCTTCTCTATGAAGCTTCCATGTGTACAACTTGGAATCCTGGTGAAGTTTAAGTGTGTCTGTGCTGACCACACTGCCAGAAAGGAGATACAACAAACACTGTGTGCTTCATTCCTGTTCCCATTTTTCTAAAACTGTTCTTGCCACTAATGCCTTTAGTCATTACTAATCCCCTGCAACTCGTCTGTTTTTATCTTGATTGACCCAACTCTGACATGACTGATGACCATTTTTTCCTCACACATGGTACTCCAACAAGTAAGTTTCCAATAAATATGCTACATGGTAAAGAGAGAGGAGAGGAGAGAGAGAGAGATGATACTAAAGAAGAGAAGGGTAAATTCTATGGTGGAGATGTGTAGTCACAATGCATTCAAGTTTTTAAATTGATCTTTCTTTCTTTCTTTTTTTGAGGTAAGCCCTACAGATTGGCCTCTTTTATACAAGACAGCGAGAGTGAGAGCAAGAGTGAGAGTGAGAGAGAGAATTGGCACACTAGGGCCTCCAGCCAGTGTAATCAAACTCCAGATATGTGTACCACCTTGTGCACATGTGCGACCTTCTGTGCTGTGTCACCTTGTGCATCTGGCTTATGTGGGATCTGAAGAGTCAAATATGGGTCCTGAGGCTTTGGAGGACAGTGCCTTCACTGTTAAGCCATCTCTCCAGCCTGATCTTTATTTCTTAATCTCAAGTTTATTTATTTACACATGTATATGGGGGGAATAACATGCCAGGGTCTATTGCCATTGCAAATGAATGCTCTACCAGCTTTATGTGGATGACTAGGGATTTGAACCCAGACCAGCAGGCTGAAAACAAGCACCTTTAACTACTGAGCCATCTCCCCAACCCCTGACCTTTATTTTCTGATAGTATACTTACTATGAAACTGGGAAAATATTACATGTTACTTTCCCAATGATCATTTTTTCCCTCTGAGCATCACTTCATGCATTAGATACTTCTATGTTTTTCTCTTCTTTCAGGTATATATGTATGTGTATGTATGTATGTATGTATGTGCAGGTTCATATGCATGTGCAGGTATGCAAGCATGTGAAGGCCAAAGGATAAATTTGGATGTCATTGTCAGGTGCCATCCACTTTTTTTTAGGTAGACTCACTTGCTATCCTGGATTTCATCAAGTAGTCTAGACTGCCTGGATATCAAGCCCCAGGAATCCACTTCTCT
Organism: Dipus sagitta; assembly: GCA_036346955.1. Lineage (NCBI taxonomy): Eukaryota > Metazoa > Chordata > Mammalia > Rodentia > Dipodidae > Dipus > Dipus sagitta. The sequence continues at coordinate 89,619,803 of CM070772.1, read as the reverse complement.
CAATCTCCCCAGCACTGGGATTCTATGATACCAGGCATTTTTGCATGGGTTCTGGAAATGAACTTGGGTCCTTATGCTTGTAAAACAAGCATTTTACCAACTGAACTATCTGCCAACCCATATTTGATATTTCTTCACCCTCTACCTTCATCCAATAATATCTGTTGACCAATTCCAGAAGCACTCACTTGAGCATGCCTGGTTCACACGTGGTTGTCCATGAATGCTTAGAACAAAGCAGGTAGCTAGCATCATACAACCCTACATTGTCATGCATCATGGTGTCATACATTGAGGACATCACTCCCATTTCCCAGCATGGGTGATGTTGTTTGCATTTGTGTTTTGTTTCCTTTCATTTTGTTTCATTTTGTTTTCTTTGAGACAAGCTTTTACTGTATAGTCCAGGCTATTCAGTCCTTTGTGGCCTCAGACTCTCTGGAACTCTCCTATCTCAGCCTTCTAAGTGCTTGGAGTACAGCTATAAGCCACTACAGCTGGTTCAGTTTTAAGGAATCACAGAGTTTCTAAAAAAAAAAAATAGTGTTTGCTTTTCAAACTTTCTTGTGGTTTTATCATCAATATTCATATTACATCCTCCTAAAGTTCCCCAGCTCAAAGTTGTGTGAAAGTCAGGGAACCCAATCTCCACACTCACTTCTTTTCTCTGCATTTGAGCCATGATGTCTGTTCATGTGTCCAATATGTCCTGTGACCACACCTTCACTGCCCTGTCTACTGTATGCTCAGGCTGATCACCTATCAAGTTCATATTATATTCATTTAGCCCATTTTTCATTATTGTAACATTTTCTCAGGACACAGGGTCTCTTCTCATTAACACCACCACTAAACTTAGCCTAACTCAGTATCTATGTGGTTATTTTATTCCTCCCACCACACTAATAGACATAGGGACTAAGCTATGTTATTTTTTAAATTCATCAGCATTCCCATTATTCTTTATTCTGAAAAATCAATAAATAGTCTTAAATGATTGCTCTTTATAGATTCCAAAGACACTGGCTATCCACCCTCCAATCCACACATGCCTCTCCCATAACTGTTCTTTCAAAGAATTCAGACAGGATTTCTCTCTCTCATGAAAGCAATAAGTTGTATGCCTTTCTTATCTGAAGGAGATGCTGCAAAAATCTCAAACTTCCCAAAGCCACCGCTTGTTATTTCATCTGCATCACAAACTACATGAAAAAGTATTGCTGTATCCATTTTATTAGTAGGAAAACTGATCTTAAGGAAGGAGAGTGGCTTATGAAGCTAAGTAAGCAGGTAAGCTGAGAGTGAGGAGTTCAACCTTGATCTTCCGTGTCTCAGGTCCTAGCACTCCATTGCACCACCCACTCCCCACACTCTGTGATCACTTCTGGTGTTAGGAATGTGCTGTCTCCAACACACACTCCCCTGAGCCTGCTCTCCCCTCCCCCCCTCCACTGCAGTGAATTTATCATACTCAGGAATTGTCAAACACAATCTCTACTTACTGAGCAGGGCAACATTAAACAGCATGTCACTGAGGAAAAGGGTGTTAGAGATGGAGGGCAGAACCCAGAACCTCCTTCTGTAATCGCTGAGCACTTTCCAACTGGGCTATAAACGTAACATCATGCCTTGCTGTCTGATGCACCAACCCAGAGGCTGGGGGTTGGGGGGAAACTTTAGCCTGAATCTGCAGCACTGTGCTCTTACTGGCTCTGAGGGGAGCCATTCTCCTGCCTCAACCTCAGGGTCTCATGGACTAGTCATATAACAGAAACTTTCAAAACTCTGTGTTGAGGTAATTGGAAGTCATTTTATCTCCTCCTGAAGACCATGAGGTCTCCCCACCTGTCTTGGAAATGTCTCAGATTCTTTCCTCTATATTGCAAACTGTTTTAAAAAGAACTTGAAAACAGAAGAGATGCGCCTGCCCCCACTTTCCTACAATGAGCCGTGACTGTGGCTTTGTGCTCCCAGATCATCTTTTGCTCACCCCAAATCCCTGAGGCCCAGGATCTCAACTCATTCACTTCTTATGCCCTCAGTGCCTCCCTTGGAGTCTGGACTACTATCACTGCCGTTATGAAGGCTTATGGGAATATATACAGCTGCCCTTGTTGGCGGTCACTTCTACTTAAGGAGCATGAACACCCATCATTTAACACCAGTGCTTCACAGGTCACCAGTGTTGATTCCAGTAGACAGTAAAGTCTCCGACCTGGACCATCCCATCCCATTGCACGAGAAATCACAGAATCTTGAGTATTGAGTCTACTGTAAGAGCCATTTTTCCTGGCTCCAGTTCACTCATGTGAGGGTGGAAGGGCAATTATGGAAAATTGTATATAAATTAGGTAACTCAAAGAAAGTATTGTTGGGTATAATAATACCATGATTACATAAGAAAAAAGTCTTCTAAATTCTTAATCAAATATTTAAGGATCAAAATGATATGATTTCAGGCATGTGGGGACACAGGGCATGATACTGTTTCCTGTAACTCTCACAGCACCTACCAGAACTACATGAAAACTGTTGTTGAGAGGTAAGTCCTTCCTCTTCCTGGACCCAAGGTTTAGTCCTTTTGCTTCCCTCAGCATAGATTCTTCAGGAAATTATAATTCTTTGGAGTCTATTGTTTCAATAGTCTGATAGCATAAGCATCTTTCTTTACAATATCTTCTTCCTGCCAGGTCAGGTACAGTTTTGAACTCTATAGAAATGTGGCAATGCTGCCAGTTATCAAATAAATTAGATGGCTTCTGTGTTAGTTACTTTTCAATGTGACCAAATCCCGATGAACAACAACTAATGAAGGAAGGACTCATTTTGGCTCTCAGTTTGAGGGTACACTCCATCATGCCAGGGAAGACATGGTAGCATGAGCATGAGGCAGCTGGTCACAATGTGTCTAGAGTCAGGAAGCAGAGAGTGGTGAAGGCTGGTGCTAAACTGGCATTCTCTATTTATTCACTTTGGGACCCAAGCCTATGGGATAATGCCACCCACATTCAGATTGGATCTTCTCAACTCAGCTAAACCTCCCTTGAAGCATCCTCACAGGCACATCCAAAGATGTGTCTCCTAGGTGATTCCAAATCCAGTCAAGCTGGCAGAGAGGACTGACCATCACAGCTACTTAGTGACGATGGGCAAGTAGTGTGTACAACAAGAACACACTGCACAAGGGATGATTCACAGGTAGAATAGACAGGGACAGCATGACATTTTAACATATACATATTTTATTATATTTCTTGTACTCTATTTCTACTGGAAATGTTGTGCAGTTCTTTCCTCCTAGAGGGAAGCAGAGGCTCCTTAGGCTCAGAATGTTCATGAAACTTACAAGACTTATGAGGCCCCTTCCCAGGGTGATATAGACAGTGAACAACTGTTTGGTGGAAAGAATCTTCATGGGAACTGCATGCAAGTTGTACCTGACACTCAGGAGATGCAATGTTCATGAGTTATTACCTGTGCTCGGGCGGGCTTTCCCAGAATGCAGCTGCCTTTAAGTCACTCATGCTCCCATATCAATAAATTCTCATTCTCTTGTTAGTGCAAATAAACTCATTCAACACAATGCTAGCCTTTAGTAGAATCGTTTTTTGGTTTGTTCTCTATGTCTTATCTGGGCTGAATAGATGTGTGTTCATATTTCTGCAAGACAAGTCACATTCCAGATAAATGAAGGCATCTGAACCCCAATAAAGCATGGTGTCTACCATTCCTCAATACCCAATTGCATATTAAATAGTCTGGAATCAGTTGTAAGCATGTGTAATGAAATTCAACACAACAAAAACTATATTTTTTTAAAAGGCAGTTGTGAGCTATACATATGTCTTAGTGGTTAAGGCATGCCTGCAAGGCCTAAGAAGTCATGTTTGAATCTCCACATAATCCAGACCCACAGTGATGCAAGCACACAATGTCACACATGTGCAAAAGGGGACTCACACATCTGGAGATTTTTCACAGCAGCTGTAGGCCCTGGCACTCTCTCTCTCTCTCTCTCTCTCTCTCTCTCTTTCTCTCTCTCTCTCTTTCCCTCTCTCTGCCCCCTCCCTCTCTCTTCCTTTCTCTCAAAATAAAAAAAGCCAAATCTAACAGAACTAAGATCATGTAGGGAAGGAGCATGAGAAATACAAAGGATAGAAATTGTGTGCTCATAACTGGATAGAGCTTATGCCCCTCCACTGGAGACCCTACTCAGACAGTACTTCACTTCCCATGGAGCCCCACCCCATGTCCTTCCAGTCATCCATCCTCAGGAACAACACTGAGCTTGGTAATGGGAAGCAGACATTACTTCTGCTGCAGTAGTTGGGTTGTATAGGAAGGTCATTTACACCTGATGGCAATTTGTAGGTGTTTGATATGGAAAGAATGGTACACCTTGGGTGAGTATCATTCAATTCTTATGTTTCCATTACAAGTAGAAGAAGGGAAGCTAGAAGGTTGATGATAATGAGTAAAGACTACCTTCCTGTCTTTTCCCTCCAGCTTCCCAGGTGGGGAGGAGAATCCACTCCTGAATATTTATCAGCGAAGGATGACATCGCCCTTCCCACACAGTTTTGCCCTGACTGTAGCAAAGGAACACTGAGGAGATAGCACATTGTGTCTGCCTGCTCTGCCGTGTCCCCTGTGGTTGGCTCTGTGTCTCAGGAGCAGCTCAGACCCTCTGTCCCTCCCACTATGACCAGTCCTTATGGTTATAGCCTCAGGGTCAAAACCACAGATTTTGTTTAGTTACCTAAGTTTCTAGATATAGCAGCTTATCATGGAAATGCTAATTGACCTTTCGGTAGAGTGTTTTGATGGGGTATTAAGTTGCTGCAGTCTCAACTTTCTTTTACATATTATAATTACAGATAAAGCTCATTTTGATCCTTTTCAACCCTTAGAAGCATGTCAGCTCTCTGCTCTGCACATTTATTCATCTTGAGAAACATGAAGAAAGGTTTGCCATGGTCAAAGAAGTCCCACGGCGGGCCAGAGCTTGGTATTCTCCTTATTATTGAAGTGTAATGAAACAGAAGAGACTAATTCAAAGGGTGACTTGTTTTTCCTGTCTGCCTAGCTAGATTTGATACATGAATTCAAAGTAAAAGAATCAGAGAAATTATCCAGCACAATAGTTAAAGAACTTGGAAAGTGAAAGTGACGAGAAATTTAGTGACTGTCTCCCTAGAACCAGAGTGTTAAGATACCTGCACAAGTCACACAGCAGGACCAGCTCCCTGCCCTCTGACCCAGACTACATGTTAATTGTCAGTCACCTAGGCAGCTAGCCAGTGAATGAGTGAATGAATAAATACAAGAGCAGACCTGGAGGACTCTGGGAGTCATGTGACAACAAGGTGCTAGGACAGGGGGTAATGGGAAGAAATAGTACAGACTTTCGACATGAGACTCACCAAGTGGCCAAGGCTCTCTGAGGAGCCACAAAGGAATTCTCAGCGATCATCCACAACCAGGGCTCTAACAGCGTCTTTTAATACAAGGAACTCCAGTGGACATCAGCACATTCTCAATGTTCCAAAACAGCCTAGCTCCAAAACAGTTATGTTTTTCTCAAATAACTCTATAGCAGGCATTGGAAATATGGCTTAGTGGTTAAGGTGCTTGCCTCGGAATCCTAAGGACCCAGGTTCAGTACCTACATGTTGCAGTCAGCTTCGCATTGCTGGTAGAAATCACCCAACCAAGAGCAGCTTGTGGGAAAAGAAAAAGAGGTTTATTTTGGCTTACAGGCTCAAGGGGAAGTTCCACAATGGCAGAGGAAAACAATCATATGAGCAGAGGGTGGACATCACCCCCTGGCCCACATATGGTAAACAACAGGAACAGGAGAGTGTCCCAAACACTGGCAGGGGAAAACTGGCTATAATGCCCGTAAGCCCGCCCCAAACAATATGCTGCCTCCAGCAGGCATTAATTCCCAAACCTCCATCAGCTGGGAACCTAGCGTTCAGAGCAATAAGTTTATAGGGGACACCTGAATCAAACCACGACACCACCTAAACCAGATATACATGTGTATGGAATTTTTTTGTTTGTTTGTTTTTGCAGTGGCTAGAGGCCCTGGTGCACCCATTCTCTCTTTTTCTCTCTCTCTCTCTCCCTCTCTGTCTCTCAAATAAATTAATTAATTCTTTAATCCATGCAAAAAAAAAACAACTCAACAACAATGGGAATTTCTCTCCTTTTCTCTCTTCCCCAGCCCTTGGGAACCAGATGCCCTTGGGAATCAAGAATCTGCTTTTCATTCCTGTGAATTTTCCTGCTCTGGATATTACATGGAAATGCAATTACACAGCTGGTGGCCTTTTGTGTCTGGCTCTTTCCACTGGTCAGAATGTTTCCAAGGTTTGTCCATTCTGTAGAATCTGTCTGTGTTCATTTCTTTTCTTGGCTGAATAATATTCTTGTTTTGTTTTGTTTTGTTTTGTTTTGTTTTGTTTTTTCAAGGCAGGGTTTCGCTCTTGTCCAGGCTAACCTGGAATTCATTAGGTAGTCTCAAGATGGCCTGGAACTCATGGTGATCCTCCTACCTCTGCCTTCTGAGTGCTGAAATTAAAGGCGTGCATCACCACGCCCAGCCTGGCTGAAAAATGTGAGGTCATACATAGTCACTTTATTGCACATATGTCAATTATTGGTGATGGTTTTGTTCTTCAGTACTCACTGAATCCCATCAGCAATTTACGAATCTTTTCTCTTCGTTCCTTCCCTTCCTTCCTTTCTTTCTTTTTCTGTGAAACAGGATCTACCTATGTAGTGTGGCCAGGAGCTCAGCATGTAGCCAAAGCTACCAGAATGACCTTAAACTTGCAGCAGTGTTCCTGTTGCTGTTTCCCAAGCAGCTGAGATTCCAAGCATGAGCCCAATTAAAACTCTTAATGCTGCTCCCTCAGGAACCTGTTCAAAAAGCTGTGTTAACATTGCCCCAAATCAATGTGGAGTCCTCTCCTTTATAATCTGTTGTGTCCTGCAGAGCACTCACCACACAGCCCGAGAGGTGAGGACCATCACGTGCTGTGTCGCGCAGCGTCTCCCCAGCTGCGTGAGGTGAGCACCATTAGTCTCATCTTTACTTTAGAGATGAAGAAGCAGATGTGATAAGCACGCATAGCTCTGCAGTGTCAGGGGCAAGTGGCAGAAGTCCGATCTTTTGATCCTCTGCCCAGCATCTCGTTCATCCTCTACCCCACACTGACTACAGTCAAGGTCATTACATTCATTATGAAATACTTTTACCCGTTTGGAAGTGTGTGTATGTGTATGTGTGTATAGGTGTGCATGTGAAAGTCATAGGACACCGTTGGTCTGTCAATCCTAGCCTTCCCTCTTGTTTGTGGCAGGCTCTCTCTTTATTCACTGATGTATTCACTAGACTAACTCGCCTGGACACTTGTAGGTGATTCTCCTGTCTCTGCCTATCTCACCAGAGGGACATTGGGATGGCAGTGCTCATGCTACAGCATCCAAGTTTGCTTGAATTCTGGGGATCTGAACTCTAAGATTCACACTACATGGCGCACCTTTTATCCACTGAACCATCTCTGCAGCCCAGGCTGGGGCGCTCTTTACCCTCCACCCCACTATAGCTTCTCCATTTTGTACAAATTTAGTTTTGGTGTTGAGAGATTCAGGATTAACATAGTTTTTGCCTGTGCAATCCAGGCTGCCCTGTTACTCATTTCTCCTGTCTCAGCCTCCTAAGTGGTGGGATTACTGGCACATACCACCATGTTCAGCTTGTTCTAATTATTGAGAAATTCCCAGTTGCAGCAGTAAGCTAGAGTCCTACTGATAATGGGGTTTACATCAAAGATTTCCAAACATACCTCCAAAGAGGAGCAGGGGCCAATGGGAGGTTTGAACAAACTCAGCCAAACCTCTGGTGATTAGGAAGTAAGTAAACAGACAACCCCTGGTGCTATTTGACCATGTTGCCCAAATGGAATGGCTCAGTTCTGGAGTCTCTTCCTGGGTTTCCAAGCTCTGAGAGGGGTGCATAGCTAGTGACTGGGGCATAATGGACGTCCTTCCCCACAGTTAGACTGGCACAGGGAGATTGGAGATGAGGGTCCAAGCTGCAGAGAGTCCCTTAGTCCAGCGCTGTGTTTTCCTGCCATGAAGATGTTGTGGAAATGGACCTGCAGACACCAGGTCACAGAGATGAGCTCCATGAATTAGCCTCACAGTTAATTGCTATTCAGTCAGCGCAGGGTAAATGGTAGCTGATGTGCTACAGAGATGTGGTTTATTTTGTTAGTTCCTATAAGGGTGGCAGAGTACCTATATGTCGCAGGTTCCTTCTCATTGCTGGAATAAGGCATCTGAATAAAAGCAGCTGTTGGGAAGAAAGGGTTTTTTTTGTTTACTTTTCTTTTTTAATTTCAGGCTTTTGGTCTCCAGGGCAAGCTACACGGTGGCAGGGGAAAGCATGGCATGAGCAAGGGCTGGACATCACCTCTGCCACAGCAGGTGGACAACAGCAGCACGAACATAAGCTGGGTTCTGGCAAGGGGAGCTGACGGTAACACCCCTAGGTCTGCCCCCAACAACACATCTTCTCCAGTAAGCCTCCACTTCCCAAACTGCCATCAGCTGGGCACCAAGCATTTAGAACGCAGGCATTTATTGGTAACATCTGATTGAAGCCACCACATTCTATGTCCACTGGGGTTGGGCTGAGGGCTACTGTGTGGAAAGAAGGGAAAAGATGCTCTCTAGAAATATCTGGCCTTTCTTTCTAAGGATTTATCTCACTATAGGTGGACTGACCTTGGGCACAAATCATATAACTGGAAGCTTAAGAAGCCTGTGTTCATAGAGACACTTGTGCCTCCATGTTTATTGCTACACTGTCCTCAAGAGCCAAGTTGTGGAAGTGGACAAGGTGTCCATCAGCAGAAGAAAGGAGGAAGAGCTGGGGACACATGTGCACAATGGTCTTTTATGCAGCCACAGAGAAGAATGAAATTTCACTCTTTCCAGGAAACTCAATGCAAATAAATAAAGCCAGACTCAGAAAAATATTGCCAGTTTCCCTTCATGTGCAGAATCTAGAATTATATTCATGTATATATTCATGCATGACATGAAAGCATAAAGGGACCGTGAGGGGGAAGAAGAGATCTAAAAGGATGGGGAAGAAGGGGCACAGTAGGATAATGTGAGGAAATAAAACACAAAATAAAGCATGTTTCAGCAAGGGGGCTGTTTTCCTGATGAACCGGACACCAGCACAAGGGGGAAGGAGATCAGCACAGAGAAAAATCAACTCCTACCAAATCAGAGAGCCAGAGCCTCAGAGGCCCCCAACACCTCATCACTGAAGCAGACCAAAAATGAACCCAACATGGCTCAGGGAAATTTTGCGGAAGAGGGGGCGGAAAGAATGTCAGTCACATGATGGGTCATGATATGCAGAGACATTTATCTTACCCATAACTGTGGGCTAACTCCACAATGCATGACCCGTATACCTCAACAAGGAGGGGCCAAGGGGAGGGGGTAGGTCATGGATGAGCCTAATAATGGTACCAAACTAACTGTATTTGCTGAATACAGAACTGACTAATAAAAAAATAAAAAATAAAAAAAATTAAAAAATAAAAAAATAAATAAAGCATGTTTCCTCACATATGCAGAATACACAGCACACGCACATGTGCACACACACACACACAACATGAAAGCAGAAGGAGGACTCCTGGGGAGAGGAAGAGGACAAGCAATAGTTGGGGAAGAGGGATGGGATGAATGGGAGCAAGGTTCAATAATATACATTGAATAATACAATAATATATTTTCAATAATATATATGAAAATGACATGATGAAACTCATTATATTTTAAATCTGTTTTTCATTTTATTTATTTGGGAGAAAGAGGCAGGGAGGGTGAGAATCAATGATCTAGGATCTCAAGCCACCGTAAACAAACTCCAGACGCATGTGACTCCTTGTGCATCTGGCTTATGTGGGTCCTGGGGACTCGAACCAGGGTCCTTTGGCATTGCAGGCAAATGCCTTAACCACTAAATAATTTCTCCAGCCCTGTTGTGGTGGCACATGCAGGTAGGATATTGCTGAAGAGGAAGAGGCAGGAGGATCAAGAGTTTGAGGCCAGCCTGGACTACAAAAAAAGAAAAGAAAAGAAAGAAAGAAAGAAAGAAAGAAAGAAAGAAAGAAAGAAAGAAAGAAAGAAAGAAACTCATTATTTTGTATGATAACTTTAAAAAGAAAGAGCCAGATCGATAGTTCAGTGGTTAAGGCACTTGCTGGCAAAGCCAAACGACCTAGGTTCGATTGCCCAGTACCTACACAAAGCCAGATGCACAAGGTGGTACATGTGCCTGGAGTTTGTTTGCAGTGGCTAGAGGTCCTGGCACTCCCATTCTTTCTTTCTTTTTCTGCTTCTCTCTCTCTCTCTCTCTCTCTCTCTCAATTTCTCTCTTTCTTAAATAAATAAATTGATTTTTTAAAAAACTTTAAAAAGAAGTCTGTTCAACTCAGCTCTGCTCTGTCCCACAGGGGTCTTTAAAGTGGCTGGGCAGATTTCCACCACAATGCCTCTGACCCTCCTGCTTCCTGCTAAGCAGTGGTGGGTGACCATGGTAAAATACTGTGTCCTCTGTGCCCCCGGGGCCTGGAACTGCAGCCTGCCTCTGGAATTACAAGCTTCAGACATGAATCTTGTGTTTCCCGATCCTCAGCCATGTGACCTTAACAAGCAGCAGGCTACACCAGCAGTAGTAACAGAGACTGCAGGGAAAGCAGTAATGCCTATTTCTTACAATTGTTTAAGAAATGAAATAAGATTAGGTAGCTTTGAAAAAATTTTAATGCCATTCAAATATGGTTTATCTCTCTACCAAGCAAAAGAAAGTACTATTACAGTAAAGATAATCACCTGTTCCTTGTTTAAGTTTATTGACAGATTTTTGTTTCAGTCGTTTTCATAGGAAAATGCAAACACTAATGTAGTGAAATCACATCATGCCCAAGTTGAGTTACAGTGTTCCAGGCATGGAGCGCTGGGAGGTTTATGTCAAAATGGCTCAATTTAATATCTCACATGCCACTCGTGGTAAATGCAGTCTCAGGGACTGACACTTGAATGTCCTGTTGTTGAAAATCCCATAACGATGAAGAGAATGGGACTTCACTAGTCACCTCCCTGCCCCTAGAAGTTTCATTAAAAAGAGAAGAAAAAAACTCTCCCACATGCTGCTCTTCACGGTGACTGGCTCTGGGCCAGTTAAGTTGTCATTTTCAAACATATTCTTTCCTTGCTTTTCCGTTCCCATGCCCATACCCCCCTACCCCAGGCCCGCACTCTGATTCCTGCTCCTCTGCATTCCCTCCATGGTGGCTTCCATCTTACAGAGCAGATTTTCAAAGTCCCCTTGCTGTGTGTGCGCTGCCCTCCAGATCTGCAGGCCTGCTGTGGGGTTGGGTGGGGGGCTGTTCCAATGCTGAATTTATTTCTCACATCCTCGGACATTTCTCTCACTCCCCAGCTTCCCCCACCCTCCATTCCCTGAGCCTCCCATCCCCCTACTTCATTCCTAAATCCACAGCCATGACAGAAATAAATTAGCTGGAGGCACAGGTCACACCTTGGAGAGCAGTAATGGTTCTGTGGGAAATCAATAAAGAAGACGGGATTCTTCAACAGCTGCAGAAGGAAAGATGCTTTGACGCCATACATGCTCCAGACAAAGGAGCCTGAGAAACGGCTTCCTGGGAGGGGCCCCTGCACACAGGAAGCCCAGACAGCATACCGGCATCTACGCTTTTACCCCAGGAAAGCTAAATATTGCTATGTGAGTATTGGTGAAAATGACTACTTATGGTCAGATTGTAGATGTTAATGCAGGGTCCTCTGGAAGCCCCAGGAGGGCTATAAGCTGAATGTGGGGAACATATATCTGTCCCAGGAAAACATGCCCCCCCCCCATAGCTACTGATAGCAAGAGCTAGGGAAGCATCACCTGGAGATGGCATTGAACTCCTAGACCCATTAAGTGTGCTGTGCTGAATCACACAGGCTTTGGAACTGCTTTCCACTTCTGGCCTCATCACTCAGAAGCAAAAATTGGAAAGATCCACTTATAAAATGGTCACATAAAGAGCTGGAGAGATAGCTCAATGAGTAAAACGCTTGCTTTGCGAGCATGAGGACCTGAGTTCAATCCCCAGAACCCACATAAGAAATCCAGGTATATTTGCATACACTTGTAAGCCTAATGAGGGGAGTTGGAAACAGGAGGGTCTCTGGGCTCACTGGTCAGCCATATGCCCCCTCCACTGAACCTTCTTTCCAACTCATCCAATTAGTTCCACTTCTATTTTGATGTTATCAATTTTTAAAACTGTTTTAATAAATTTATTTGAGAGTGAGAGTGAGAGTGATAAAGATAGTCAAATAGAGAAAGAGAGAGAGAACACAGGTACATCAGAACCTCTAGCCACTGCAAACATATTCTGGCTTACGTGGGTCCTGAGGAATCAAACCTGGGTCCTTAGGCTTCCCAGTAAAGTGCCTTAACCCTAAGCCATCTCTCCAGCCCTTGATGTTATCATTTTTTTTTTTTTTGCCCTCATATTATTCAGGTCTTGTGAAGGTAGGGTCCGCCACTGCGAGGTCATGAATGATACAGCCACTTTGTGTCTAGAAGGCAGTATTCCCAAGCCTACCTCTTCTGCAATGGTCCCTGAACTTTGGAGGGTGTGATAGATATGTCTTTCAGTGTTGAACACTCCACTGTTCCTCCTTGTCATCACTTGATGAGTGTTGAGCCTCCCCAGTAGTCACCACCAACTTTGGGGGCACGTTTCTATCTCACCTACACTGAATTGTGAAGCTGGTCCTCCTGCGTGCATGATGGGCTCATTTCAGCTGGTTAAGTCATTTAGCCCTTTGGATCAGCTGGCCTGGATGATGTATGTTTACTGCAGGTGTGAAAGGCTGGGATCCATTGGCCTCCTCTTATCTCCAGTGATATTTCTAGTGCTGGTGTATGGAGGAGGTGAGATTCTGGCATGCTGAATGGAATTCTCTAGCTGCTCAGCTGCCTCTGTTTTTGTTGTCCTCTCTTTTGTGTCCTTTTGATTTTGCAGGCTGGTGTTAGTGAGGACAATCCCTTCCCAGTAGTCCCCAGTGCTCCTGCTGCCTCAGGCAGGGCAGGGCAGGGCAACGAGAAGCACGTTCTAGAAGCTGCCAACTTCGCAAGCATGAGGACTGGAGTCTGATCATCCTGGATTCAGGAATTTCTTATGAACAATGTGTGTGTATTGGGGGGTGCACTCACCTGCATTGGCATACATTCCTCAATCCCTCTCTACCTTATTTTTTTCTAATAACTTTTAAGGCAAGCCCAACAGACTGGCCTTTGTTTTTGTAACGTGAGAGTGAGAGAAAGATAGAATCGGTGTTCCAGGCACCCCCAGCCATGGCAACTGAACTCCAGACCCCACAGATGCCACCTTGTGCATCTGGCTTACGTGGGATCTGAAGAATCCAGTCAAATATGGGTCCCTAGGCTTCACAGTCAAGTGCCTTAACCACTAAGCCATCTCTCCAGCCCTCTACCTTATTATTATGGTTTTTTTTTTTTTTTTTGGCATGCCAGGGCCTCCAGCAAACAAACTCCAGACACATGTGCTATCTTGTGAATCTGGCTGATGTGGGTCCTGGGGAATTTAATGGAGGTCCTTTGGCTTTGTAGGCAAGTGCCTTAACTGCTAAGCCATTTCTCCAGCCCTACCTTATTCTTTGAGATAGGGTATCTCACTGAACATGGATTACACCAGTTCAGCTAGACAAGCTCTCCAACAAGCCTCTGGGATCCTCTTGTCTCCACCTCCTCAGGACTGGGATAACAGGCATAGGCCACTATGTCAGGCGCTTGACACAGACACTGGGGATGACAACACAGGATCCTCATGCTAGTGTGACAGACAATTTACTACTGTCACCTCTGCAGCCCCCAGACTGCACTGTCAAGAATCATTCACTTCATTAATTCATCTTCTTGTGACTGAAAAAGTGAGCATAAGACCACCCTGTCAACGCATTCTAACTGCATTTATTAAACCACACCTACCTATAGGTATAACATTCAATAGCAGATCTGACCATCGCAGCAGGCAAAATCCTCATGGGCAATTTCAGATACAAAGAAGTAAAATCATTTACATAAATCTATCACGTCCAGTCAAGTCCATGGCCAGAACCCAAAACCCAGTAACTTCATTCCAAATCCAGTTTTGTCTACTAGACAATATTTCATAATAATTGCCAAGGATTTTGATTCTGAAAGTGCAAATCTTTTAACAAAGTATTTGTCAAATGCGAACAGAAAAAGACCGGAACTTAGATTTGTAGGTGGTACGGAGCAGTTTCCCTAAGGGAGGCAGCACAGGGCTATCTGCGCCCTGATTTCACACACTTGAGTTGCCCAACCAGTGAACTATACAGGTCAGCAGATCTGAGATTTGTTAAGACATGAACATCATCCATCAAAGGACCTTTAAAAAAATACTCCTCAGAAGGCTGAAAAGGTAGCTTAGTGGCTAAGAATATTGTTGTTCAAGCATGAGGGCCTGAAACTGCCTGAGTTCAATTCCCTGGCACCCACATAAACAGTTGGTCATAGCCACACCCCTCTGTAACCCCTGTCCTGCAGGGGGTGGAAACCAAAGGATCTCTGAGGCTCACAAAAAAAAAAAACCCAAAATAATAATATTCCTCAATTCTGGAGAGTCTATTAACAACTGCAGTCCCTTCATACCTAAAATGTTTGTTGGTGACTTTTCTATAGCAATGCATCATAAGCTTGGTCAGAAGGACATATGGGCTCCCTTGGCCTCTGGTGCTACCTTTACTATTATATTCCCTTCCCCACTTGGGACACATGAACGCCTCTCTAAACTTACATGAGATTGTGCGTTTGAAAGCAGATTACATTAGTCAAGGTGCTCTGTAAGCCAGCACCCATCCCCATCGCCCTGTCCCCTGGGAGTGGCCCTCTATCCCTTCAGAGACATGTGCATGAAGGCCATGGGAAACATCTGAAAAGGAACTCTGAACTAAAACGTACTGAACTGAAAGCTTTGAAGTAGGCATTAAAGCTTCCATCACCAGCCACTTCCTGAAGTCTGCCTGACCCTTCTGCATCAACAGACCTGCCTTGCCCACATGCACTTCATTGCAATAGGCACCTAAATGAACCATTTTCTCAGCTAGAATGAACGTGACCTAAGCAGACAGGCCCTTTCTCCATGTGGTATACTGTGTCATTATAGGTCTCAGTTCTCTGTAAGAGAAGCTGCAATTATCAATGACCAGTTTGCTCAGGAGTGGGCCCTGGTCTTTTCCTCTCTGAGGAGACCCCTCTATTGCAACTCCATGTTAAGGCCAGGAGCTTTAGAGCAGGCACATCATTGATCTCAGCAACCCAGGCAGTGCTGGCCAGAAGGGCCCAAGAGAAACATGATCTGGAAATCACCGCACAGACCTTCCCTGCTTCTCAATCCTCACCATACCTACGAGCCCGTCATAGCCTCAGACTAGCCATCCTTCCCCCTCAGATTCTTCACATTCAAGATACCTCTCAGTAGCATTTGAAGCTCCCCAAAGGGAACTCGATTTGACTCAATAGCACTATTTATCTTGGGAACATCTGCCCAGATCGCATCCCTCCAGCCTCTCCCTGGACCAAGAGCAAGAGGCCGAGACTATGATGTAGTCAGCTTCCTGTATAGCAAAGTTTGTATTTTCAATAAGTATGCCTCAAGAGTTACTCATCCACTGGTACTGTCTTACCACACAACCACCCTGAGGTCTTGGGGATGCATGGTAAGAATGATTTGTTTGGAGTAACACAGCCAAAAATAAGAACATGCACCATTCAACACGTTTCCAAATTGGGTCTGTGCCTAGAACCTGCTCTATCATGTATACTGTTCACTATATCCTCGCAGTATCCTCATTTAATATCTGATGTAACAGGTGACAAGAAATCCAGTAACGCCCAGTCATTGGTCACAACATTTAGGATGCAAATCCAGCTCCCCAAATTCCCAGTACATCTGTGAGTAAAGTATGTAATTTCTTCAGCCTGAGTTTATTCCTTGGCACCCAGGAATTACTATGCTCTTCACATTCACAGGTCATGGAAATGCTCCATGACTCAGACTCAGCCTGTTCTAGAATTTCTAGTCCTGAGCTAGGCAGCTGAGATGGATGGCGGTTCCTATCCATCCTGATACCAGAGGCAGCAAGTCAATCAATCTTTAAGTTTCATCATTTGTCAGTTGAAAGTGTCAACCTTAGCTCAATCAATTTTATCTTAGTTTTTCTCAGCTCATTATCTTATTATTTTTCTCAACTCATCTATTTTAATAGATGACATTGAAGACAAGAAACAAGAGAGAGATGAGAAAGTTCCATATAATATCCAAGCACTTCTCAAATGGGAGATAATGGGATACCAGGAAACTCACTGGAGAAAGTGTTGCACAAAATAATTACCTTGGTTCTATAACCTCACAGTAAAGGGGAGAAACTGAATCCGAGGAATAGAAAATGACATAGATAATTCCTACTCTTGAGTAGGTACAGCCTTGGGCTGGAGCTTGAAGGATCTGTGTGCTTATATCTTCTTGGCCACTGTTTGGAGCAACTCCCTGGGATTTCTACAATCCATGAACACAACATCCACCTTCCTACAAATCCAGTGGGTGGGATGTGGACAGGATACAGTAACACTCAAAAAGCTGGAAATAAGAAAAACTAGGAAGTCAATTATAAGCCATTTAAAAAATAAAATGTCAGGCTTTCTTGTTTCCTCTTCCCAGTTTCCCTTGTCACAATCTAAATTTTATCCAGATGTGAATGAGGCCCAGCCTTTGTTCATTCTCTGTGACCTTGCATAGCCTCAGGTTTCCTTTGTACCTTAAAAGGTGTCAATGCTATCCTTCAAAACACAGGTCATGAAGAGGAAACAGAGCTGGGGAGAATAGAGGCAGTGATGGGAAAGAAGAGTCAGAGGAACAGATATTGAAGGTTCTAGAATAGGAAGCTCCTCTCAGTATAGAAGCAAGGTGATAGAAAGTCCCCTGACTACACAGACACTCTGTCGTGCAAAGCCTGCCAAGGAGCAGAGTTTCAGAGTCCAGGCTGCAGGGTACACATGCTACACACAAACACACGTGCACACATCACACAAACACATGTAAACACACACCACACACAAACATGCTTGTGCACACAATATACACACAACACACAAAAACATGTGTACACATGCATACCACACACAAACTCATATGCACACATACCACACACAGAAGCACCATAAATACCACACACAAAAACATGCATGCATGTACGTACACACACACACCATACACACAAACACATGTGCATTTACACACAACACACACACACCACATGCATAAACACATGCACATGTGTGTACATACCACACACACAAACATGTGTGCACACACATACTACACACAATCACACATACTACACACAAACACACACCACACACACAAACATGCACATGTGCACACACACTACACAAACACATACGTGCACACACACATACCACACACAAACACATGCGTACCCATACCACACACAACTACATGCATGCATGCACACACACCACACACAAAAACACACATGCACACAAACACCACACATGCACACACATACACACACACACACACACACTCATTCCACAAAGAATTTATAATTAAATGAATAACGATTTGTGGCAGATATTAGGGAAGAAAGGACAAAATCAAAACTGATTATCTTGACTATCTCCTTTGAGACTGATCTATATCAATACCCCCCCCCTTACACATGGGCAGAGGTTTCTACTGATGAAAAATCAGAGGCAGGTGCAGGGGAACAGTAGAGGTGACTAAACCAGGAGCAGAAGGAAGTGAACTAGACATATCCACTTAGCTGGTCTGGTTCTATTAGAGCACAGGGCAGAGAGAAGGTCCCAGGCTGGGCTGGGTCTGGCCTCTCCTTCCTGGTCTCCCCTGGCGTTCTTTCACCACTCAGTGCTTCAGCTGCCCAGTAAGAACAGATGGACAGAAGTTGAAAGAGCAAGGTCAGCTTCTTGGCTAAGTCTTACTTTATACCCTGCCCCACCTCTCTCACCCCTCCTGGGGCACAGTGATGGAGAGTGAGGGGCTGCTGCATTTGATTCTCCGTGAAACAGTGGGGTCTTCATTTACATCCCCTGAATAGCCGGCCAGTCTGATTTACACACTGATGGTATGTGATGCTTTGTATTTGGGCAAATATTTAATCCCTGACCGATCAATAATCCTCCCCCGGACGTTCTGTTTTGAAAAGAAATAAATCCCCTTTTACTCTTAAGATTCTTGAATAAAACTAAACAGCCCAAGATGCATCATTCTCATGTGAGGCCACATGGTTTCATAACCCCAGTTAAAGGCACTGAGAGGTAAGCATGTCTCCAATGAGTGCAGCAGCTGGTACACAAGACAGCACTTAACATTATATCTTTCTCTAAAGATAGTAAAAAATAAAATTATTAACCTAAGGTAAATCAGTCCATACACAGAATGGACTTTTTTTTTTTTTTTTTTTTTTGGCCATGAGGGTCTTGATTTAAATTCCTCATGACAAACCTTGTTTCTCCTATACATCATTTCTTTCCAAAAGTAAACTTAAAAAGTAATAAAACCTCCATTCTCACACAAATTCTTAAAAAGCTATAGCCATTGCTTAGAAGGAAAGTTGAATATTTTAAAAAGTATACAAAAAAACATGAGAAAAGATGCCTCTCCCCCAAAGGGGTCCACGACAGAGCCTCAAAGCCCACCCAAAGTACCCAAACCAACAACAACAACGAACACACTCCCTTTCATCGTCGGCAAGACGAAAGCTGTAACTTTCACAAAGCCACCCAGACCAAGAATTAATGCCACACAGATTACATCCACATTCTACTATTATGGCTACATTAGCTTGCCACAACGTTTGTTTGAAAAACACATAATTTGTGGTAGAAGAAAAAAATTTCTCATACAAAAAGTTCTTTCAAATGCAAATTAACCAAAAGACATACTTTTCCTGTGTTTGGAAAATCACTTATATGAAAAGCATGGAATTTGTATGAATAATATCCATGTACCCCTACCAGTTGAAAGGCAATTAAAGTGTTGCAGATTACCTTTAAATATCAAGAAAAGTTAACTCCTGGCTCTGTAAGCCTATGGAGGAGTTTATTAGCTTTTACTGACCTAAGTAGTCTTCGGTTTCCAGGTAGCAAAAGTTCTTTTCTTCTCCACTGAAATGCCGGCGTGGACACTGACGGGCATTGTAATACTGAACTGATCAGAAAACTACATTGTTTCCAGTGTGCTGGTGAAAAGAAGTTGGAAAAAAAAGAAAAAGGAGAGAGAAATAAGAAAGAAAGAAAGAAAGAAAGAAAGAAAGAAAGAAAGAAAGAAAGAAAGAAAGAAAGGAAGGAAGAAAGAAGCACAGTCTAATCGAGCATTCTTCCTGGTAAGAAAAAAAAATAAAAAAACTAAGGCCAGCATCCTGGAAGGAGTTCAAACATAGCTGACAGGCTCCAGAATTTACACTGAGCATGCTTGGCCTGCACAGCTTGCATGAGACACTCTTAATGAATATTACTTCCTTCCCACTGGCTATTCCCGCTGGAAGTCCACACCCACCCCTCTTTCAGAAGTCAGGAATTTAGCTTCAGCCAAAGTCCAGAAAACACGCTTATGCAGAGACAAGGCCTCCCTCCCCGATCCATAAACTTTCAGGTTGTGACCTGAAGGTCAGCCAGGCAAACAGAACATAGGGGCGAATCTTTTCTGCCCTTGGTTATGTTCCCAGCTTTGTTCCTGTCCTAAACTGTAGCTCTCCCACAGAAAAGAAAACAGACAGCCTTCTTCTTTGTAAAGAGAATGCTGTCCTAAACGCCAGCACACAGGCCTTCCTTGATCACGGTTCCGAAGCCACTCAGAATGAGGGCTGTCTGCCTCTTAAAGCCCTCCGTCATGATTCTTAGCTTCTGGCTAAAATAAAATTCCTACCAAAAATGTATTCTTTTGGAGAACTTCCTCACCCTCTCTCTGAAATGCTACATGCCACCGCACACTGTGACAATATGTTCAGGATCAGGGTTAACCTGCTGGGTGTATGTAAGCATCTGTATACATTAAGGTCACATTCCAAAAGGATTTTCTTTCTCAGGCAATGCCTTCTCTTTCCCTAAAGCCATCTCTCATGGTGAATGACAGAATTCTAAGAATTTAAAAATACATTACTTTTCTGACAGTCTGAGAAGACAAGATTCTTACTCTAGGGTGGTTGGGGTGGTGATATGGGAGAAAGGAAGAGGGGAAATGGAGAAGACCCGTTGCCGACAGCATACTAATGCAAGAACATTTGATATTTTAAGAAATACTGAAATATATTTTGTTAACCAGCTATTTTCACAGTGCCATTTATAGGAACCAGTTACAAAGTATAAATATTAATAGGTACTCATTTGAATTAAAATACTTGCTTATATACACACATACACACACATACACACACACACACACACACACACACACACACACATTTGTATTTGAAATGCAATGATGTCAGAGTTTCAAAAAGCAGAAGGAACTCTCTAAGCATACAAAGAATACAGTGCTCCCAGCTTCTCTGACACAAAGCCTGCCCAGCAAACATTGGCCCATGGATTAATAAACATACTTCTAAGGGGGGGACTGGGGAAATGGATCCATCAGCAAAGTCCTTGTCACTCAAACATGACCAGAGTTTGGATCTCCAGCACCCATAGAAATTCTGGGTGGGTGTGTCAGCCCACTGGCAATCCAGGAATCCGGGAGATGGAGACAGGAGCTCTGAGTTCAAGAGAGAGAACCTACCTCAATAAAAACAATAAAATAATAATATAAATAATAAAATAATAAAGTCAAAAATTAAGAGTTATCAAGGCAGAAACCTAACTTTAGCCTCTAGCCTCCACATGCACATGCATACACACACGGCCCACACACATAACAAACATGTGCACTACTGCACACACAGCACACACATGCAGAAATAGTTAAAAAGGAAGTACTCCTAAGTACCTAATAATCTGCTCCTCCCCCGCCTGTAACACCTCACACAGCCCCACTGGGCTGCTGTGATATATTTCCCCTTATCTTAGGTCTCTGCTATATAAAATATGTCCTCCGACATATTTTCCTTCCTGTAATTATGAGGAGCTCAGAGTGTTTAGACATGGGGTTGTTTTGTTTGCTTTTGTGCTTTGCCTTAGGGAAGAATAAAACTGAGCCCCCTGCTGCAAGTGTTATTAAGGCCAGAGCAAAGCAAAGGAAGTTTTCAGCAGTTAGATGAAGCCCAAGAGAATCACATTTGGAAAGGTTGGACAATCCTCATGGCCACCAGTAAGGTAAGGACACATGTTCATTTGATCCCAGAGATCAGACAGGCCTCACAGCATGGAGGGCAGTACCTTCAGTCTGCACTGCTGCCCTGGCCACAGCCACCTGACCTCAGCCACCAGACCTGCTGCCACAGGCTGAGTGCCTCTATTTTTCTTCTTCCCTGAGTATCAAAGTCACCCTGGATCTGGTGCTGGTCTCAGCAGCTAAACTGGGCCATGCTTTTTTCTGCCTAGAATGTAAAAGCATTCTATGTCAAAGGTAAGCAGTCTTGACAATGACATCACATTCATCCAGCCACTCAATTGACAAATCCTTCCCTGGCACTGACATGTGCCCGGGCATTGAGAATCAGAGAGTGAGGGAGACAATAAAGTTCCTGCCTCAGAGAGCTTCAGTTCTGGTGAAAGCATTTGCTCAAAACAATGCATAATCAAGTAAGCAATGAACAATTCTGCATAATGTAGTCACTACTATCACACTGGCCTTCAGCGGGTTTATCTTACAAAGAACATGGGCTTCGCAAACCTCACTCAGTGTCTTCATCATACATTTTAATGGTCACTCCTACCTATAAGGAAAAGCAAACACAGGCTACCTTTGATGATAGTGATATGTATTGGCAGGAATTTTGATTTCTACATTATTAAGACAAAATTCCATTACCTACTCAATTGCTACAGAATAAAAGCCAGACCTTATAGTCTAGCATGTAAGGTATCTTGAATACTCATCCTACACTGCCTTTTCTGACTAACTTCCACCACTTATCACCACATATGTAACTGTAGGCGAGGTGACTTCCAACACTTAATTCTTCCCCATTCCCTGAACTGTACACTTTGATTCTGTCTTGTCTATTACCCTGGCCTCTCATTTCCTGCTCACCTCCAACAGTGTTGTCTTCCATGTTATCTCATCCACCATTACCAGTATCTGTACAATCTCCATACTTTTAAACATCCCACACATCAGCCCACCATAGAACATTGTATTCTTTCTGCCCATTCATTCTTGTGCCCTAATTTCAACTCTCCTTCAAACCCAAGAGAATTGACAATCTAATTACCCTATGGCCTTTTCATCATCATTATCCTAAGCTCTCCCTATTGATCCTCTTCCAACTTAAAAGCATGGACAACCATCTCAGAGATACCTTTTGTGCATACCCTCAATTTTCACAAACCAACTCACTCCATACTCAACAACTAGAGGGGTATATAGTATGCAGAGGCCTGCTTCAAATCCAAGGCCCCCAGCACAGTTCCAAACCAAAGGGACTGACATCCAGGTCTTAGCTGGGGCACTCTTCTCTCTCTCCTGTCATCTCCCCAGTGATTCATGCCATAGTAGAATTACAAAAGCCAGCCACTGTTGCCTTAATTTGAAACAAGTCTGAAGGCCTGCCTGACAGTTCTGTTGTGATGACATTACAGACACCCTGCCCTACTCTGCCCAGACTTATTTCTTTTACTCCTTTTTAGGTATTTTTCAAAAAAAGTCATTACTCACTAAAACTTCTTGCATGTAACTCTCCGCTTCAGAGTCTATTTTCAGGGAATTTTTCCCAAGGCATTTGGCACTTCCAATCATTGGGAGCAAAATCTAAAATGAATTTTAGGTCTAATAACCCTGCAGCTGGCTGATGGGCATCACTGATGTCAGCACTGGTGGCATGTATAGCAGAAAGCTCCAGGCATGGTATCATGGAGTCATGGTTAGAGAAGCTAATCGGTGATTTCTGTAGGATACTGAGAGAATAAAATGCTCTAGCAACAACCTTGAAATATACAGACTCTGGGATTACATAGAATATTAGTGGGGACTACTGGTACATTGAGGAGTGAGAAAGAAGGGTTTATAGGTTTATAGGACCAGCATTTATTCACAGGCTGATGATTAGTACTGACTGTCATCAGGATTTGGAATCATCTAGGAGAAAAACCTCTGGGCATACCTGTGAAAGAGTTTCTATGTGGTGGGAAGACCTGCTCTAAATGCGAATGCCACCGTTTCATGGGCTGGGTTCTCAAACTGAGTCAAACAGAGAAAGTGAGCTGAGCTCACCTTTCTCTGCAACTGACTGCAAATGCAACACGACCAGCTGCCTCATGCTCCCCCTACCATGCATTCTCCGCCATGATGGATTATACTCTTATACTGAAGCCAAAACGAACTCTTCATTCATTAAGTTACTTTTGTTAGGTACTGTCACAATAACAAGAAACTAATGCATAGATTCAACAGAATTCTACGAGACATTATAACAAGAAACTAATGCATAAATTCAACAGAATTCTAAGACATATTGCCCAACCCCATGTAAGGCTGCTATGCTAAGGTTTGGACCCCATTTTCAGAAAGAATGAAACCCTGAAAACTAGAATGGGAAAATCTGTGCCATTTATGTGCTTGAAAATCTACAATTTCCAGGGTATTTTTGGACCCTCTGGACCAGCAACAGTGGCCCACTCCCACTTCCAAGCCGGCATTTTCATCATTATTGAAAAACATCAAGATGCCTTGGTTACAAGACATTATCCTGCATCTCCTACAGGACCCACAGATACTATAGGGATGGTTTAAAACACAGAGTTCTTATTAATCTAGGGGAAAATGGTGGGCAGGAAGCAAGGGAGTATCTTAATTCAGACAAATAAAGGATTCCAAACTGAATGGTTAAGGGTAGAACGCAGGCACGCCAGGAAAAATGTAAAACAGAATAAAGAAACACGATTTGTTTTCATGTGGATAATTTGTGAGACAGTACGTTGTATGTGTGTGTGTGTGTGTGTGAGAAAGAGAGAGAGAGAGAGAGAGAGAGAGAGAGAGAGAGAATAATATATCCAATCTTCCTAGGAAGGGAGATTAGAGAAAGAAAGCTGTTTTGGACTAGGGAAATAGTTCAGTCCATAACGTGTTTGCCAGACAAGCACAAGGACCCTCAAGTCCTTGAATCCCCATAGCAGCAGGCAACTGTCATCTCAGCTCTGGACAGGCAAAGACAAGCAGATCTCTAGGGCTTGATGGCTAGCTGGTCTAACTGAATAGGCAAGCTCTCAGTTCAGTGGGAGACCCTGCCTCCAAAATTAAATCAGATAGCAACTGAGGAGGACACCCAAATTTGACCTCAGGCTTCTAGGCTTACATACACATGTGCACACACCTGTGCACCCATGTATGTGAACATACACACACACACATACCACATACACCACATATGCACAGCACATACACATGCAGAGAGCTAAAAGAATGAAAGCCATTTTTATCAAGGAATGGGCATGATTACATATTTGTGGGACTATTAGAAACACTGAAGGTTGAGGCTAGTGTGGAGCATCTGAGAACCATGTAATACCTGGATCTTTGTTATGCGTCCAAATTACAGTGGCTTCACTCTCCCACAAACCCATCCACCGACCAGTTCTGACAGCCTTTGGTAGTTAGCAGGATCCAAACATTGACTCCCTGGCCTGTGACATAAGAGCTATGAAAGGAAGAATCCAAAAGGAATTCTTTAAATCATCCCCTCTGGCCAAATCAAAACAATACTTTAACCCTGCAGGAAATGACAGAGATAACTTGCCGTGAAGACCAAAGGAATGCAGGGTTGACATCCCAATCATATCCCATTTAGTTCACCCTTCTGGGTACTGCAAAATCCAGATGGATGTGATGAAGGGCAGTGGTATAAAGAAAATCTCACCAAGCAGTCACCTCAGTTGCAGTTACCACATATAAAGCCATAAGCACATGGTGTGCTAACCACCACGATCTGGAAAACGTGTTCTTTCCCATCCCTGCCAGAAAATAGTAGCAGATGCAGTTTGCATCATGTGGAGATAGACACAAGGACACACAGACACACTTGCCACAAGACTAGCTTCCCTGTTTGATAACATTATCTAAAGGAAACTGAACTGTTTCGACATTCTGCGGAACATTATTCCACTTGTCCGTGACGGCCCCCCACACCTGTCCAGGTGAGCTGCAGCAAGTGCACTGGAAGGTAACAGAGCCGCAGAAGGGCTTAAGCAGTGGGGTGGGGGGCCGGGATGCTGTAGAATTGTTAAATTTTTCCTTGTGTTCGTTCATTGTGCATAGTACTGCATTACATAAGGATACATTTGTATAGATGTATACTGTATGCTGAGCATATTTTCCCCACACCCCCTTATATCCCCTTGACAGCCCTCCCCTGCCATGAGTCCTCTCTGTTCCCCTAGACAGCTTCCCTTCCACTTTCTAGTCATCTGTACACATGTGATTATATGTATCTATAGAAAACAAAATTGAAAAGAAAACATATATTTGTCTTTCTGGCTTAATTTGCTTAACATGATCATCTTCTATTGCATCAGTTTTCTTGTAAATGTCATAACTTTGTTCTACTTATTGGTGGCACATGCCTTTAATACCAGCACTGAGATAGGAGTGAGTTTGAGGCCAGCCTGAGACTACATAGTGAATTCCAGGTCAGCCTGGGTGAGAGTGAGACTCTACCTTGAAAAGAAAAAAAAAAAAAAAAAAAAACAGTAAAAGTCTCATTTTATTAGCATCCACGCCACATTTTCCTCATTCACTCCTCTGTTCCTGGACACCTGGGCAGTTCCAAGACTTCACTATGGTGAATAGCGCTACAGTAAACATGGCTGTGGCAGTATCTGTGATATGCTGACTTGACATCTGGGTAGACACCAGGAGTGGTGGTATAGCTGAGTATAGGGTAGAACTGCTTTTAGTTTTCTGAGAAACTTCCATGCTGCTCCCAGTAGTGGCTGGCTGGCTTATAGTCCTTCCATGAGTGTATAAAATTTCCCTTTGGTCCATACCCTCATCAACATTTGTTGGGCTTTGTTATCTAGCATTCCATCTTTTTTTGTTTGGTTTTTGAGCCAGAGTCTCACTCTAGCTCAGGATGACTTGACACTCACTCTATAGCTCAGTATGGCTGTGAACTCACAGTGATACTCTTACTTTAGTCTCTAAAATGCTGGAATTATAGGGTGAATCATTTTCTTAATGCCTGCCAACAGATTGGCTTTGTAAAAGCACAGCTGAGACGCCAACCTTGAGATGATACCCTGAGAGATGGAATGCTGTCCTCCAGGACAGACTATATATTTTAATTCCATGACTATCTTAGGCCTTGTCTCCATAGCTTTAATGCATAAGTCTGTGCACCTAGGGAAAATTTGTCCCACATTTTTAGATATCTTCATTCCCTAGACTTTAAATAAAACTATAGCTCTCATTTGGTCTCTAGAATCCTTGTACCAAAATTGTAGCAGTGTAGAAAAGAAGCCACTGTCCTGGTAGAAGAGATTGATCCTAGCCATCAGGACAAGTAAGCCGTCTCTCCCAGAAGAAAATGAAGTGTTTGATCACCACGTGACCCATCCTGGATACTTTCTTGCCTAATTCTAAACAAACAAATATAGGTGTCAACGTTTTAAAATGGCTTGGTTAGGCTAAAGAGTTGGGTCTGTGTAAGCGCTCACTGTGCAAGCATGAAGACCTGAGTTCAGTTCCCCATGTAAAAATGTTGGGCAAGGCAGCACCCTCCTATAATCCCAGCACTGGGAAGGCAGATGGACACAGGCTAATCTCTAGGGCTTCCAGGCTGGCTTGGCTGATTGAATCAATGTGATCTATGTTCCATGAGAGACCATGTCTCAAAAAAAATAAGGTGGAGAGGGACTAAGTTCTGTTCACCAGGCCTCCACACATATGTGCACACATGTACATAGACACACACACACACACACCATGATATGGTGGCCAGGGGTCCAGGAGTTCATGTTCATTGTAGCTGAGGGTGTTGTTCCCATCAGCAGGTAAACCACACAGGCATGCAGAGTAGAACCCAGAGTGTATAACAGAATGTGGAGGAATGAGGACCTGAGGCAGCCTCCAGTTCGGGTCTCAAGGTAAGATTAGCCCCCTCAACCCTGTGTCAATTCATCTGGAGACAGGGTGCAATGAGAATACAGAAGGAGGATTTTCTTAGAAGGCATAACACAGCAAGCAGAGGTGAGGGTGGGTGGCCAGCAGTTCTGGGACATGCCATCCAACCCCCTTAGGACTCAGCACTGATCTCATCTACTAGCAGCACAGACTGGTATCCTCTTAAAGGTACATCCTTCTTGAAGACTTCCTCTTACTCTAATGGAGCGTCCTTGTCCTTGGCTATGTCTCTTCCCCCTCAAGGAGTATCCTGCTTACCTTAAGGCAGGACAACTCAAAGCTCCATGCAGGATTGCCTGAGGCCTCCATTATGACTGCTCATCAGCCTCCCCCTGCCCAGTCTCCCTTATCCCCACCTTTCAGACATTGCTTCTGAGAACATTTCTCAATAAATTCTGCATACAAATCTCCACCTACAACCAGATATCTAGGAATCCAGGATAATCTAGCAAAAGTAAAACAGCTAAAATCTTACTGTTCTCTTACTCCATACCTTTATCCATGCTGCTGAAGGTATCTGAGAAAATACTCAAGCATGTCAACTACTCCTATACACACACTCACTAATGGCAACAGTGGTCTTCAACTCTCCCCAGGGATCATTGCTTCTTGTAGCTTTCTAGGACAACTATTTCAGATTCTTTCCTGTCATTTCCACTAAGGTTTCCTCACTCCTTCTCTGCCAATCAATCACTTTCACTTTCCATTATATCAATTACAACATAAAATATGCTGATATTTCCCTTACTAAAAAAAGAATGATTCTTTAAGCCAGCTTCCCTCTCTAACTAATGGATCATTTCTCCTTCCTTCATTGAATGACTTTTTGAAAGAGTTCTCTACTAGATTTTTCTAATGTCTATCTTTCCATTTTTGTCTTACTTTTAAAACCTTTCAGGTATAATTTTGTACCATAACAATCACCCATTTAACATGTAAAACATGTCAAGATTTTAAAATTCATAGACTTATACAATTATTAGCACTGTCAGTTTTGAATATTTTTATTACCCCAAAAAGAAAGTCCCAAGTAATTAGCAATAATCCTCTACTCATCTCCATGCCCTATCCCCTAGCCCCAGGCAACCGCTCATCTATTTTCCATCCCTATAGATGTGCCTATTCTAGACTTTTCTTATGAGTGGAATCATCCAATATTCGGTCCTTCATAATGATTTTCTTTCACTTGCACAATGATTTCAAAGCTTACTCACGTTATATGTCAGGGCTTAATTCATTTCTATGGCTGCATAAAATTCCATTGTAAGAATATAGCACATTGTATTTATCTTTTCATTAGTTAATAGACATTTAGATCGCTTCCATTTTTGTGGGCTTTTTTTTTTTTTTAGTTTTCAGGTTTTTATATTGTTAACAACTGAAAAGCATGAGACAACAGGAACATGAAAGTAAAATAATTACATTTTATCATTAGCTCAGCCTTCCAGGAAACAGGACCACTCAAATCTAGCATTTTTTAAATTTTTATTGAGAATGTTAATATATTAACATACTGTAATTTGGTCCTGCTCCCATCACATTACCGTCTTTTGTCCTCTCTCCTCTGTCTAACCCCCATCCACTGAGAACCCTCCTCTTTCATGGCAGTCCTTCCTCTGTTGTGAGGTCTCATTCCTTTTTGTCTTCTTCCATCCTCTATATCAAAATGTTGGTGGGCTCAGAACAGTGCAGGTATTGTGTGGGTATTGGGAACCACTGTGTAATCACCAGTTTGTTCATGACAGATGGACAGTGCCCCACTATTCTTCCTGCCCTGGGGCTCTTACGTTCTTTCTGTCCCTCTCCCTCAAAGTTCCCTGAGCCTTGGAGGGCATGCTAGAAATCACCTTCAGTGTCAAGCTCCTGATGGCCTCTGATTTTTTTCGTTTAATGATTTTGAGTCTCCTCAGTGTCTACTGCCATCTCCATAGAGAAGGTTCTCAGGCTAGCAGTGACAGAAGCACTCATTAAATCCTCCACTTCTTTTCCAATGTTCTCTTGGCCCTGTCAAGTATGATAGGGATGACTCACCCAGTGCTAAACATTTAGCTTTCTCTTCTTGTCATTTTGGTGAGTCTTGAGGCTCCCTGGTATTCACTACCATCTGTAAAAAACAGGTTCTCTAACCAAAATTCAGAGCAGCATTACTTAAAACATCGCTAAATTAATTAAAGATAAACACATACATTTAGAAGAACAGTGGGAATATCTCTCTAGGGTCTATAGCATTCCAAGCCATAGGCTTTTGACTTGGTTCTCAGTACCAAACATGAATTATCTCCCATAAGAGAGCAGTTGATTACCCCCATAACTTACGTGTCACTATTGCACACATGGTTACATCCTGCCTGTCAGGTTGCTTTTGTGGTTTTCAGGATCCACCGTTTGTTCACACTGTTGGTGCCTTTTATACTCCAGCAGCTCACATGGTGCTTTCCCAGCACTGTTAGAGCTAGCCAGAGGCAATGACTTCCATCTCAGTTCCAGCTTGATTTCTCAATGTGCTATGGCCATAGCCTGTGGTATCTTCAGCTTAGGGTCTTACCATCTAGTTCTGATGGGCAACCAAGTGCTTTGGCAGTGGTCTGTACTGTTCTTAGGGCCTCATGAGCTTCCCTGACCAGTGCCTTACTGTCGTAGGGTGGGAGGGGCGTGACTCATTTCTGGCACTGGGATTTACCTGCAACAATATGGCTTCAGAGTAAAGCTTTCTTCTTCCTAGCCAGGTACTTTTACCCAGTCTCTCTCTCTCTCTCTCTCTCTCTCTCTCTCTCTCTGTAAGAAAGTTCTATCTTTTAATTAGTTAACAAAGAAGTAGTTTTCTATAGCACTCATTCATATGGTCTTTAGGTCTTTAATTTTGGGAAACCCTCCTTTTCTTCTCCCTCCCTTTCCTCTGTCTCCTTCTTAGACTCTTCTACCTACTGTATTCTGTCCCTTCACTGTCTACTATCTCCTCCCCTAAGCCCTCCTTACTTCTTCTCTCTCAAGCCTCATTCTAGTTCTTTGATTGGAACTACCATTGCTTAATACAACTTACAAACAAATCAAACTATTCGAGGTTAAGATCCACATAAGAGAAAGAATATTCAGTATTTGTCTTTCAAAGCCTGGATTACCTCATTTAGTATAATTCCAAAACCATCATGTTTCCTGCAAATCTCATAATTTCTTTCCTCTTTACAGTTGAATAAAACTGCATTGTGTATATGGACCACACCTTCATTATCTATTCATATGGGCTAATTGCACTTCCTAGCTATTGTTATTAAAGCAGCAACAAACATGGCTTAGCAAGTACCTCTATAGCAAAGTGTAGTCTTTAGGGTACATGCTCAAGGGTCATGTGACATATAAAAATGTGGAACACTTCATGAATTTGAGTGTAATCCTTGCACAGGGACCGTGTCAATCTTCTGTGTATCATTTCAGCTCTGGTGTATGTGCTGCTAAAGTGAGCGCTGTTTACATTTTTGACTCTTATGTTGTATTGCTGTTATGGACATTCTTGTGTAATTTATGTGGGTATGTATTTTCATTTATCTTGAGTATACATTAGGAATGAAATAATTGTGTCACTTGGTAACTTTTTGAGGATCTGGAAAGCTGTGTTGTACATCACTACATGACTTCCCATTCCCGCTAGCAGTGCACCAAGGTTCCAATGCCTCCACAGCCTCAGCCACCCATATTATCTATTGTTTTTATTATCGCTCTGCCAGGTGGGGATAAGGTATGAGCTCATGATGGCTTTGACTTCTCTCCCTAAGGACCAGTACTGTTGAGCACCTCTCTCCTTATCTGCTCCCTCTCTTTCAAACATGCTCCTATTGAGCTCAGCTCGCCATCTGAACTGCAATGAAACGGCTCCCTAGCAGCCTGCAGGGACCACACTGCCACATCCAGAGTTCATGCCCCAGTTTTCATCTCTCTTGTATCTGTCAGCATCTGTAGACACAGGTGAAAACTCTGAGTGAAACACTGCACTCTTGGCCTCAAGACAGCACATCATTTTCTCTTCTCTCCATTATTAGCCACACCCACTCTCTTCTGTTAGCATGCCCTCATTTCTCTCACAACTAAATGTGAAAGTTCCCTGAAAATTGTGTCTTGAATTTTTTTCCTATATGACTATTTGCACTTATTTCCTCTATTAGTCATCACAGGTGATAGTAACCTTTAATACTAACTTCAATCTAGATCTTTCCCCACATGCAGAAGTGGTGTGTGTGTGTGTGTGTGTGTGTGTGTGTGAACATGAGGTTTACATTAACTATCTTTCTTGAGCACTCTCCACTTTATTTATTGAGACAGAGCCCTTACTTAAACCCAGAGCTTGTCTATTCAGCTAGTCTATCTGACTACCTTGCCCCAGGGATTCTCTCTCTCCACCTCCTACGTGCTGGGATTATAGGTGGGCCACCACACATGCCTGGTGTTTTACGTGGACTCTGAGGATCTGAACTGAGGTCCTTGCACTTGTGCAGCAAGTATTTTATCCACTCAGCAACCTTCTCAATCCCACAAGTGACGTGTTAACACCACTGCTTAGGCATTTAAGAGATAAGATGAAACATGCCCAAAACTGTCTTCTTACATTTCCTCAAGCAAGTTTCCTTTTTCAACTCAATTCGTGGCACTTTACTTAACCTTAAAACTTTAGAGCACTTATTGAGTCTCCTTGGTAGCTAAGACATGGATGTCTTGAAAGTGAGCTCTCTCTATGTGGTCATCTGTACATTCCAAGCAACCAGAAGTATAGCACACATAGTAGGTAACCAACAAATATTTGTTTAAATGGGGGCTGGAGGATGGCTTAGTGGTTAAGGCAGTTGCCTGCAAAGCCAAAGGACCCATGTTCGATTACCCAGGACCCACGTAAGCCAGATGCACAAGGGGACACATGCATCTGGAGTTCATTTGCAGTGGCTGGAGGCCCTGGTGTACCTATTCTCTCACTTTCTCTCCCTCTTTCTCTGTCAAATAAATAAACAAACAAAAATTTTTTAAAATGTTTAAATGAGTCCGTCAAACATTACCTCTAGAATGTTCTTCCTTGTATTTTCCATCAGTAAAATACATGCACCCATTCATACATAAGTCAATCTTACCTTCTCTGCAGCTTCCCCAGGGTTACAACCTTCCCTTCCCTGTCAGAGCTATTTGCTCCTCCATCTATGCTCCAGGAGCATATTATATTTAAACTCTACCATTGTGTTTAAAAATATTGCTTTGTGACTTCCACTACCCAATTTTCTCACAGGATAATGAGTTCTTGCAATGCAGAATCATCACCTTATTATTCTTTAATAATCCCTGGTGCCTGGACTATAGTACAATTAATAAAAGTGTTGAATGAATCACCAAACAGACTCTGTCTCCCTTCAGCTCCCTCCCTCCCCTTTCTACTTCCCCAAAACATCAAGTAACTTCTCTGCTCAAAATGACTAAGGACATCCAATTCTTGTCAGAACTTCACTGTTCCGGAATTATCCTGTGTTTTATCCTATCTTTGGTCAGACAGCTATTCCCCAAGTCATTTGCTAAGTAAGATAACATGACTAATTAGTGCCAAGAAAGCAGTACAAGTTAACGAAAGGGGCACTGAGTATTAACAGTCAATGCTGCTATGTATTTGTTATCTCCGGCAAGAAAGCAACACTGTGCAATGGGAAGGGAGTGTGGAAGGAGGAGGCCAACCACACCTTGTGAAAGTGTTGTCTCATGGTTTCCTGATGGCTGACACTTGAAACATTTTGACTTCAGTGTAAATTAATCTATTATATTATTTTGTGAGAATGGAAAAAGGACTTCTTTTGTGTGTATAGTGGCACATGCAGTTGTGCATGCGTGTTCATGGTGGGGCATGCACATGTGTGCATGTGTAGGCCAGAAGATAACCTTTGGTGTTATCCTCAGGAGTGCTGTCTGACTCTTTTAAAAAAATAAAAATAAAAATGTATATATTTACTTGAGAGAGAAGGTGGGCATGCTGGGGCATTGCCTCTGAAAATAAACTCCAAACACATGTGCCATGTTGTGTGTCTGGCTTTATATTGTACTGGGCAATTAGAACCAGGGCTGGTAGGCATTGCAAGCAAGCCCTCTATTTAATGAGCCATCTTCCCAGCCCTGCTCATCTCTTTTTGAGGCAGGTTATCTCATTATCCTGGAGATCATCAATTAGGCTAGACAGGCTAGGCAAAGAGCTCCAGGAATCTTCCTGTCACTGCCTCCCCAGTGCTGAGATTACAGGCACATGCCATCAGGCCCAGCATTTTTGCATGGGTTCTGGGGCTCAAACTCAGATCCCCGGGCTTGCAAATCAAGTGCTTAACCCACTGAACCATCTCCCCAATCCAAGAGGATTTCTTGGAAAGAGAATCAAGGAGGGCATGAATGGATAGGAAGTTTAAAGAAATTAAGAAGTAAGTCTGCATAATGTGAATCCTATGAAGATGCTTTGGAGACCATAGTATTTGTTCATTCAATAAAACAACATTCACTGAACTCAACTAAGTAAAATAATCTTCAAATGTTGCATATTGAGTGCTAATTCTATGACTGAAAAAGGAAAAGTTCCTTTCAAACCAACAATTTTATTTAGAATGTAGTAAGGAGAAATGCATTGCCAATGAGTATCATAAGAGCTAAATAATAGAAGAATCACCCCAATGTAGTGTAGAGACAGTATTCAACTGTGATGTAGAAGCTAGCACATGATGTTACTTGAGGGGTGCTATGCAAGTAAATATGAGATGCACAGGCAAACAGGGAAAGTGCTTTTAAAAACATAAATCATACAATAAAGCAGAGTCCTGAACTATCTTGGCTTTGAGGAAACTATTAGTGGCCAGGTCATAAGACTGGAGAAGACCTTTGATAGTCAATAAGACTTGACAATAATACAGTGTCAGGTGATGAAAGATATTGAATGCTATGATAAAAATATTGGATTTCATATTTTCAGACAATGATGAACTATTTAAAATATTTTAAGTAAAGAGGCAGTCTGTTCAGAATTTCATTTTTGAAGCCAACTTTGGCCTTAAGATGGCAAATGGATGACAAGGTGAGAAAGTCTGAACTTAGAATTATTAATGTGACCACTGTGCTGTCCAAGGGAGGGGGTAAGATACAAAATTCCTATCACCAAATATGTTCTTTCCAAGGTCACAATGACCTCTATATTGTTAAAATATTTTCAGGTTTTCCAAGTTTCCTTCTGTGTCTCTACATGTTGGGCACTACTTTACTATGTCAAGACGGATAAGAATGGATAAATGAAAGAAATATGTAAGATAATCGAGAATCTCCATGACCATTTGGCTACAATGGGCAACCATGAATGGCATGGTCATTTGTTTTCACTGGTGCAGTGAATCTTCTCACCAGGATGGTGCAGAATGCAGAGGGCATGCTTTGTAGAAGTGCTATAAATCCATGCCAGGTATGTTGAGTTTGATGTTCTTTGGTAGAAAGAACATCATGGAAACATGGAACAACATGGAAAGTTGGAAGGAAAACAAAACATGGAAATCAATCAGAAAAGATACATTTAGAATGTGTCTTCTGCATCACATCAACATTGAGTGCTGTGTGTAAACCATTGGTACAAATGGAGTATGTTAAGTAATAGATGGGATAGGCCAAATTCAAAGGCTGGTTGTCAAGGGGAATCCATGCAAGACACTAAGTGTATGAGCACAGGAGAGAAAGATACAGAGTGCCCACCCACAAGATGAGAGAAATTTACAACAGAGAAGTGTCCAACACAGAGAGACCTGGAAGACTTTGAAAGCCTGATATTATTCATTCAATTTAAAAATATAGAGGACATTGTGTCATGATGAGAACATATTAATGAGGTGATGGTAACAAGGTGAGAAAGCTGAGGTTCTCTAGGAATAGAATGGAAGGTAACATCCACTCTCAACTTTGTACAAGAGTGGGGTTGGCACCCGACACTGAGTGCAGCCTTGAATTATACACCCTACCCTGTCAGTGTTGAGTAACAAATGATAGGAAAAGTGTGATTAGACTGAACTGACTCAGGCTCTTTCCCTTTCTCCTAAATCACTAGCAAAGGGTAGGCTTAAGCCACCATGTCAGCCTTATATGACCCAATACAGGATGCCCTTGGCTGGACCAGGCACAGTCATGTAATCTAAGCACAGTGAATCCTAAATTATAAGTGTGCTAGTCAATCATAGTTTCTCTCCTGACTCCAAGTAAGGAAATATGAGAATGTTAGCTGGTAGTAGAAGAAACACTATCAGAGTTTCATCTTTGAGAAGCTAGCATATCCACAAAGGACCACATATAAAACAAGGACATGCAAAAACTGAGCTTGAAGTAGGCTAAGGAATCTTTGGATCAAAAGAAAATGGAATTAAGTACAACTGAGGCACTAAAGTAGAATCAGGAATCACAAACTCTAGGCTCCCTCAGCTCCAGAGAACATTCCATTTCCGGTGCAAACACTTCCACATTAATCTCTTGCTTTACTCAAGTTAATTTGAGCTGATCCTTTTTTACTTGCTGCCAGAAGAAGCTAACTAAAGCTAATTTTAAAGGAGGCCGATCTGGACAACAGAGGCAAAAATAGATCAATGAACTTGCATCAAACTAAAAAGCACATACAAAGCAAGGGGAACAGTTGGCAGAGGGAAAGACAAACTCAGTGTCAGGAGAAAATATTTGCAGACCTTATGTCTGATAAGGGATAAATATCCAAAACATATAAGGAGCTCAACCCAATAATAAAAAAATAACTCCATTAAAAAATGAGCACTGGACCTAAAAGACATTTCTACAAATATATATTTCAATGGCTAACAAGCATATGAGAAACTGCACTCAGCACCGATAGTCTCCAGAGAAATAGAAATTAATTCACAGAAGCTATTATTGCACACCTGTTAGAATGTCTAACATTAAACAGACAACAAATAAGCAGGCCTCACAAATACGTGGAGAAAAAGGAGCCCTGGCTCACACTAGTGGGAAAGTAAGTTAGCAGAGTCATGGTAGAAAACAGGATGGTGTTTTCTTTAAAAGAAAAAGAAAGAAGGGGCTGGAGAGATGGGCGTTTGCTTGCAAAGCCGAAGGACCTCGGTCCAATTCCCCAGGACCTACGTAGGCCAGATGCACTAGAGGGCATATGTGTCTGGAGTTCATTTTCAGTGGCTGGAGGCCCAGGCGTGCCCATTCTCTCTCTCCATCTCTCTGTCTCTCTCTCTCTCTCTCAAATAAATAAATAAAAATAAAGTTTAAAAATTTTTTAAAGATTTTTAAAAAAGAAAAATAAAGTAAACCAGAACTACCAGATAATCCAACAATCTTATTGCTGCATGCTTGTCCAAAGAGAATGAAATTGGTGTGACAGTAGGTTAGAACCCTTTTGTTTACTGTGGTGTTATTCCCAACAGCCAAGGTAGGGAATCAGCTTGTATGTCCATCACTGGGTAAATGGTTAAAGAAAATGTGAAACATGTGTACAATGAAGAGCTATTCATCCTGTTCAAGAAGCAAATCCCACCAGTAGCGTCACCATGGATGAAGCTGGAGGCCATGATGCTGAATGACACAAGTCAGGTGCAGAAAGACAAATGCTGCACAAGCTGCCTTATATATGGAACATACAGTCTTGAACTCTGAGCCAGTGAGTAGAATGGCGTGGTTCCTGCGGGGGTGAGGGGCGGGATTGGGAAGAGGTGATCAAAGGATATGAAATTTCAGTCCCACAGGAGGAATAAGTTGAGGAAAGCTGTTAGAAAGCATAGCAACTATAGTTAATTACATATTAAATAATTGAAAATTAAATATTCTCATGGCAAAAGAATTATGTTTGGGAAGCACTAAATATGTTAATTAGCTGAATTTAGCCTTTCTATAACATGTACATATATTAAAGCATCAAAGTATATACTATAAATATATTCAACTTGTATCTGCACATTTAAAAATCAATAATAATTTTAAAAATAAAATACTTTTTAAAAACATGTCTACAAAGATATGTTTGGGTAGTAGCAGGCCAAGGGCCATTTGAAATATATATTTCATATATTTAAATATATGTATATTTATATATTTCATGTATATATTAATATATATGTATATTTCTATTCCATTATTCATACATATTTATATATGAATATTGGAGTGGAAAGAAAAGATGTAAATAAGCTACTTTGACTCAGCCAGGCTGTTTGCCTTATTGATTTGTTCCTAAAGAGTCTGGACTAGTTCTGGACTGGGTCCAATGCTCGCACAGCTCATTCCATTATTCAATAACTCACTTAACCTGGGTCTTGGTCTACTTATCTAAAACATGCAATCATAAGCACCTATCTCTTTATCACATAGAATTCATGGTTATGTTGAGAGATTGGAGAAGTTAACATGGGAGATGTTAATAATTGTGAGCCATGCCAGTCCTGGCAATCAGTGAGCACATCTCCTCTCCATTAAGATCAAATAGGATTGACTACACAGAGCTACACAAGTTCTACTCCCTCTTACTTCTGCACTTTCAGTCAGGGCATGGAGCTCTGGGCTCATGTTGCTGATGCTGTCTTTAAATTCTGGCTGAGTGTGATGAATGTCTAGTACATGGGGAACCAACAAATGCAGGAGGCAAGAGGATCTTTAACTCAAGACTAGCCTGAACCTGTCTCAAAACAACAAAAAACTGTACCTTACAGAGAGTCTGCATTGACCCATTCTTCTCATTAAAAAAAAAAAAACAAGTATTGCCTTCCTGTCATTATGCTGAGTTTCATTATATTTTGAAAGCACCAAAAATCTAATTTAAATAACAGGAATTCACAGGTGGGATAACATGAAATTAAAATGCTTCTGCACAGCAAAGGCAACCACTGGCCTACCACAGACAGGAAAGGTTTGCCAGCTACGCATCTGACATGAGATTAATATCCAGAATACATAAGAAACTCAAAATGCTACACACCAGAAGAAATAATCTAATCAATAAACAAGCAAATGAGCCAAACAGGCACTTTTCTAATGAAGAAACAATAAATACGTGAAATGGTGGCTGAATGTCCCTAGCCAACAGGAAGATGCAAATTAAAACGCATCTCACCACAGTCAGAGTGACTTCCATTAAGAAAACAAAAAGCAACAAATGCTGGCAGGCATGTGGGGGGAGGGGAAGAACCTCGATACCTAGTTTTACACTACAAAACATCACTGTGGGGGTTTCTCGCAGA
This sequence comes from Dipus sagitta, assembly GCA_036346955.1. Taxonomy (NCBI): domain Eukaryota; kingdom Metazoa; phylum Chordata; class Mammalia; order Rodentia; family Dipodidae; genus Dipus; species Dipus sagitta. Next base: position 89,581,090 of record CM070772.1, on the reverse strand, counting down.
ACCGAGACTTGAACTACTATATGGCCCAGTTAGGTGAGCCATTCCTGGATGCATACCTGAGGAAACCCAGGCACTCCTGACAGAGAAGTCTGCGTGCTCATGCTCACTGCAGCGCACTTCCAGCAGCAGTTTGAGACTCAGCCGAGAGACGCTCATCAACACATGAATGTGAAAAGAAAGTGTGATATGTTTACACCGCCATTAAGACCAAAATTGGATCTGGGGAGATAGTTAACTGGGTAAAGTGCTTGCTGCGCAAGAGTGAGGAACCAAGTTCAGATCTCCAGCATCCCAGGTAGACATAGTGCCCGCTTATGATTCCAGTACTGGGAAGGCAGAAACAGGAGGTCCTGGACCAGCTAGCTAGGTAGACTGGCTAAAACAGTGAGCCTTGGGTTCAAGACAGAGACCTTGCCTCAGTAAATAAGGTGGAAGAACTATCAAGACATCTGACATCAATCTTTGGCCCATGCTCATGCACACATACATGTGTCCACATATCTATGAACACACATACATACATGTATGCACAACCACACACATACAAAAAAAACATTAAAAAGAAGTACAAAAATCATGTCTTTTCAGGAAAATAGATGAGATTGGAAGACATTAAATTAAGCAAAATAAATAGATCAAAAAGGCAAGTACCACATGTTTTCTCTCATTTGCAGAATAAGAGAAAGGAAGGAAAAAGAGAGAGAGATGGAGGGAGGGAAGAAGGGAGGAAGGAAAGTGTAGAAAGAAGACTACTAGGGGATAGAAGACAGCAGTGGGATGGAAAGAGGGGAAAGTGTGGCTAACAGAGGACATCAATATGACAAGTACCTTATGTACATGCATAAAAACGTCCTAATGAAAACCACTATTTTTATAATTAATAAACACTAATGAAAACAAGTTCACTAATGCATAAGTAAGAATAACTTTGTTTTAATGAAGTCTTATGTGCTGTATACGCCCCACTCCCAGCTCATGGGGACCAAGAGCTAAGTCATAGCAGGCTCAGATGCTGGGAAAACTTGAGGCAGTACCAGCATGGGGGGGGGGCATGGAGGCCCATTTTGCTACTTAATATGGATCAAAAGCAGTTCCTGAAGCTTCCTCTTAGTCAACACAGAAAAATTCTGGCTCAGCACAGAGCTCTTAATGATGTGGTGTGAGATTGGTCCACTGCAAACCAGGTAGCGATGCCACAAGTAATCACAGAAAAGGTCATTTTTCTCCAGACCCACACCAGCTGGAGTATCCTCACGTCTTCTGACTGTGGGGAAAGGACAGCACTGCTATACAGCCTCTCTTTCCGTGCTCCAAGCATGCCCCAGGAGAATCTAACACTTCCTCTTCTATGTCACCTTTAAAGAAACCTCTAAGAGTTCAGGGAGCAGAGAACTTTTTCCTCTCAATAGTTCTACCATGTCCTGGTCCATGGTTCTTCTGGAAACACAAATACAAAAGCAAGCAGCAAGCGGAGTGACTAAACTCCACATTCAGATGGATCTATGGAAGTCACAGGGTTCCCTGGAGGGATCAGCAGGACACCAGGCACCTGAAGGGAGACAGTGAAACTCCCAGAGAGGGACATGGGAGAGGAGAAATTGGGAGCCTCAGAGACATATTGCAATGCCTCGCCTTGATCATCTCTGCTTCCCAGGTGTTCTCTGCAGGGCGGGGGTGCTCTGGGTTTCTGAGATCCCCTCTTCCCCCATTAGCTCCTGATCCTGCCTCATTCCTGATACAATTTTCCTGGGCTTCAGAGACAAAGCCCCACACTGGCTTTTGACCCCTGCCCCCTTAATAATATTAGACCATAAAGTTGCTTAGCACAGAGGAGTTTCCATGACTACGACATCCATATCTCTGTGAGAGTGCCAGCACTGAGACCTGGGGGCTTGGGCAATGGCAAAAGGACAGCTTGTGAGGAACAATGGAGGGAGAGACTGCAGATTCTTTTCATGGCTAATTACCCATGAGCACATGGCACAATGGCTTATTTAACTCTGCCTTGGCTCTGAATGGAGACAGGTTCTCTTTCCAGTTGGAAAGGATTCCAGCCCTGGCCCAGGCCTCCCTTTCAGAGGGGGAGAAGGAGAAGGAACATGAGTTATTGAAATGCATAGACCTTGTCTTCTTAATTATTTTGTATTTGGCCATCTTTCTTCATCCCAGAAGCTCATTATGTCAAGTGAGGAGATTTGCTCAGCCTCAGGTACACCTGTGCACTAAATGCTGACAAGTGGTGCTGAGGACAGCCTTTCCCCCTGTCCAGCAGTAGGACATCGCTCTTTCTCAGAACTAACTGAGCCAGTCAGAGTGGGGTGTCTTACAGAAAGCTCAGGAGGCAGAAGGTAAACTTCCTGGCTCTCTACTCACTTCTGAAGCATAGGAATCAGGCCATAACCCACAGCATTGTACAGGCAGTGGAGACTCAGCCTTTCTAGGGCTGAGCTATAAGGTGAAGTCAGGCAGAAGAGACAAGGCAATGGAAGCAAAGGAGAAAGCCCATGCTGCAGACACGGCCTGGGCCACCTCCTTTGCACAGTGAGCAACCTCCGATCACAGAGTGCTTTCTAGTCAGCAGGGATGATGGGAGAGAAAACAAGTCTTACAGGAATTAGAAGCATTCATGATTTTCATGGATTGATGCCTTTGATTCTTTGCTAAGCGCTTTGTCACCACAGCCAAACATGGGATAAGAAATGCCAGAAGAATACAATATTCTTTTATTGATTGCACTCAAGACAGCCCAGATAACCTTGCTTTAACCACCCATTTGGATCTCTGCTCCCATCTGACCTCTACCACTTTCCTCTGAAGGTGACTTACTATTCATCATTCCAGTCAAATAATCCTGGGCAGAAGGTCAAAGGCTTTCCACCTCTTTTTTCTGGCTCATCAAAACCCAGTGGGCCTAACTGTGCTCTCTGAGTAGTTCTCCCTTATCACTAGAGCTCTGGTATGTAAGATTTTAGAGTCCATCATCCTAGAAGTATCCAGAGCACACTATTTTCATTAATGCAAAAAAAAAAAAAAAGATTAAGGGCCATTTGTAATTTTTTTAAGAAGCTCAGTAGTGACTGCCCACAGTAGAAAATGTAACTGAAGCACATGTGTGTTTGTGTGTGTACATATTCATGTATTTGCAGATACACATTGTGTGTGCATGTGGAAGCCAAAGGAAAACCTCAGGTGTTATTCCTCAAGAACATTATCCACCTATATATGAGACGAGATCTCTCAATGGCCTGGAGATGGCCAATAACGCTAGACTAGATAGCCAGCAAGCTCCAGAGATCCTCCTGTATCTGTCTCCTCAACATTGGGATTGCAAGTATGAGCCACCACACCCAGCATTTTTACATGGGTTTTGGGGATTGAACTCAGGTCTTAATGCTTACAAGGCAAGCATTTTTGTCACTGAGCCATCTCCTTAGCTCCAAAACCGAACTTTAAAAAACAAATTTATTGGCATGTATTAGTTAAAAAACTAGTGAATTTTACTGTGACATTTTCAGATATGCATATGAACTTCTTGCTTCTCTGTGGAGTTTCAGACAAGGTCCACAGTATATTAAGACTAACTTCCTGGCCAGGTAGGCCTGGGCTCAATGGAGACAATGGAGATGCATAGAGATATTGTAAGTCCTGCCAGGACATGCAACACAGATCTCTGAATCTGGGGGGAAATCATGCCTTTTTCATCACAAAATCACTCTCATTTGAATAGAAGCTCTTGAATGAATCAGTGTCAATGAAATACCAAGTGACTTCGTAGCCAGAGCTGCCCATCAGAAGAAAGATACTGCCCGATTAAATGCTTCCTAAGCTGAGATGGCAGTGGAGTAGTTTGTCTATAATGCGGTGTGGATCGGTTTTGTAAAAATACAAGGAAAAGACATGAGTGAGTGGTCAGATTTTCATATCCCTTTTCCATGTTTTTACCTCAACTCACACCCATGAAGAATAATAACTAGTTCAAGCTTGGCTTGCCAATAATGCCAATAGACAGTATTTGCTGCAAGCGAAACTGGAGTGCTGACACATGACAGGCTCCCTCAAAAGTGGTGCTAAAGGAATTGATGAAGAAAAATTCTCCCACAGTTTAGCTGTACCCAGGGCTATTCAGTTCATCTGTTGGAAAGCCTGAAGTAGATGACAAATATATGGATGGATGGATGATGGATGGATGGATGGCAGGCAGATAAACCAGTAGATAATAGATGATAGATAGATAGATAGATAGATAGATAGATAGATAGATAGATAGATACATACATACATACATACATACATACATACATACATACATAGATGTACACATATGTCTTTGTCATTTTCTTTCCCCAAGTGAACAACATTTAAATGTTAATCTATTAGTTTCCTATAGCTACCTAAAGAAAACCCCAAAACTTGTAGCTTTAAACAAGGAAAAATTTCTTCTCTCATGGTCTGGAGGCCAGGATAGATTCATAAATTGGAATCACTTGGTTGAAAGCAAGATGTGGAAGAGTTGAGGAGAAAATTCATGCATCTTCTAACTTCTGCTGGTTGGTGCCTCCACTGGTCCTGTGGGCATCACTCTGTCTGTGTCCATCGTTTTGCTGCCATTCCCCTTCAGAGTGTGTTGAAACTCCCACTGCCTTTCTCTTTTAATGACACTTGTGATTTTCTTCATAGCCTACCCAGATAATCCAGGATGATCTCTTCTATCAAGATCCTTAACTCAATGTATCTACAGAGACTGCTTTTCGCAAGAGAAATAACATTTATAGATCTCAGAGAGTGGGCCTCGATATTGCTATGAGCGATTACCAGCATACCATAAATTTGGCATGGACAGCTCATGGGCAGAAGTTTGTGGGTAGACCTAAGTAAATAGGATAAAAGGTTCAAGGATCTTCAGTCTCATACTCCTATGCATCAAAGTGCTTTCTCCTCAGAAATTGTTTTCAGTCTACTGGTCTCCGGGGATATGTCATGGCCTCTTGTTGAAGCCAGTAGCCTTTCTTCTTGGCTTAGTACTGGCTCAAGGCCCATGAGCTGAGTGGCTACAGTGCAAAATTAGAGGAGTGAATGATCAACACAACTTGGATCCCTCTCACCCAAAGCTCTTGATACTGCCCAACCTGCTATCAGTAGAGGTGAGTCCTTTGTAAAATATTTCTATTTATTTATAAGCAGAGAGAGAAAGAGAAACAGGGAGAGAAGACAGCCTTGCTAGGGTCTCTTGCCACTGCAAATGAACTCCAGGTGTATGTGTCATTTTGTGCATCTAGCTTTACTTGGGTACTAGGGCATTGGACCTGGGTCACTGGGTATTGCAAACAAGGGCCTTTAACCACTGAGCATCTCCCCAGATCCAGCACCTGTATCGCTTCACATGATGCAATTCTTTTAGAAAAGAACTATCTTTGGTCAATAGCCAGATTTTGTTCTGATTTTAATTTCCAAATCATGTGGGAAACACTGTTAAATAACACAATGAAATAGATTACTAAGAAAACTCATCAAATATATACCAGCTTGCTAAAAGAAATTTTTGAACACTTAGAATGGTGATGCATGTGACAGAGTGTGAGTGTGCGGACAGCTCAGGTCTGTGGAGTACGTTTGAGTAGTACTGCCCCAGAAAGTATCCCACATTTGTCATATTGAGTACATCACTGCCTTTCCAACCGGAGACATTGACTCTTCCTTATTCAAGGTCTTGTCTATTCAGGAATTAATTTTCCTCCCTCTCTTGCTCCTGTCCCCCAATAGCTGTCACTACACTACTATTCCAGTGCCTAAACTGATGACATGGTTTGACACTCAACACTGCTTCAAGCCACAGTGTGAGGTACGCCTGTGCACATATGGCCACAGAGTCCTCTGCTTTTAACATTTACTTGATTCACCAGGGGCAGCCAGCCAAGTGGAGACAGAGTGGCCAGCATATACTTAAACTGAGATAGATGAATCTTGGAATCAAGGCTAGCAATGAGGTTGAACCCTCTTTGGATCATTCCCAATGATCTACTTGCCACACTTATATTTCTCCTTCCAGCATCAGGTCCTGGCTCAATGCATTAAATTCCTGGTGGAAGCAAGAACCTCCACCCTGATAGTGCCTTTGGCTAAACAGAAGCTGAGAAGGCAGAAGCTTATGACCTGTCCATGCATCTGTGTGTACAGTCTCAGGGAAGCAGGCATGAAGGGAAGAGGGAGACAACAGATAAGGAGAGCTTGCAAATGTCAGGATAGGTTAGAGGTTCTGACTCCATAGAAGGAAATATTCTGCCAGGAATTTTATTAATTCAAAGCAGACAGCTAAGCCACTTTTTACTCCTATCAAAGTAGATTAAAAGTCAAATGCATGAAGCACTGTACTATCGGTGGCAACAAGCTGATTACTATCAAAAGCTGGGATGCTTGCTCCACAATGAGAACAGGAGCTCTGAAGAATGAGCTGGAATTCAGGATCTTCCTGAGACTTCGCTCTGTACTTCTGTGTCCAATGATAAGAACAAACAAGTCAGACTGGAGGCACTCGCCTTTAAATCCCAGCACTCAGGAGGCAGAGGTAGGAGGATCACCATGAGTTCTAGGCCACCCTGAGACTACATAGTGAATTCCAGGTCAGCCTGGGCTAGAGTGAGACCCTACCTCGAAAAACCAAAAAGAACAAAAGAATAAACAAGTAGTTGTATCCTCCACAGCTCAGGATAAAACAATTCAGCCATGCAAACCCTTATGGGGGTGGAAATCTAGACCATTCTTCCAGTCAGCTCAGCAGAAAAAGTATTGGATGAAGGAAAAGAAAATCTAAAGTGGGTGAAGGATAGGAGAGATGATGGTGATGAAGACAGGGCTTGGGATCATACGTAGCCTGTCTTCATAACCTACTATGTGCCTCCCACATTGCTGCTGGTCACTCTCCTGAAGAGGTTTGATCAGAAAATGAGTGAAGACAGTTGGTTCTCACACAAGTGGAGTCATTGTAATATAACTATGAGCCACATACAATGGAGAGGTTCAAGGGGGATGTGAATGATGCAAGGGTCACATGACCAGATACTTGTTTTCTGCTGTCTCAGAGCTTTGGGGCCAAGCAGGTGATTGTGGGGACCCTTGCCTACTTGGTTCCTGGGTTTCTGGTCACTTAGTTCCAAGCAGCAGGTACCTTGGTAAAACCCTGTTCTTGGCGCACTTCATTTGATGCACCTTCTTTTTCCTTCACTCACGTCCCCTTGAGATTGTTAACCACAGTATAGTAGAAGTTCATAAGTTTCCACCTCAGTCAAATGTCCTCTGCCAGGAGCCTGCAGAGCTTAAATTATCACTATCCTTCTGCCAAAGAACCATTTTCCTGCTAGAGCTGAACCCCTTTATTTCAGCTTATCAGACAGCTTAAGGAATTTCTAGACAGATTGAAATGCAGAGGTCAGGTAGAATTTAAGAGGGCAGAGAGTAGTTATGAAGGTTACGTTGTTGATTTAGGAAAGAATGAAAGGAAAACCTCTCACTGAAACAGCATCAAGAATATGAAGGTCTTCCCATTGGCTCTAATTAAGATACTCTGACAAAGAAGCAACATCGCATCAAAAATGCAACAGCCCATCTTCCATGGAAAAATAAAGAGGATTCAGACGTATCAGCAATACTGAGGTTACTGGAAGTAATCTCTCTCAAAATGTATAAGGGACCCGCACTTAAATCTCCTGTGGCAAAGGGCAAACATACTATTTCCATGTTTCAGTTGTGATAAGGTACCTTAACAAGCTCATTGAGACCAACAACTTTTCTTCACTCTAGTTGACACAGTTGAAAATCAGTGTCACAAAGCCAATCTGGAAAGTCCTCTACAGGAGGGTTAGCAATGGGTTCTGTGGAATGGCCTCTCTGAAGTGCAAAATAGGTGTTTTGTGAATATAAAATTTCATGGAAAATTAAGCTTGAAAATTTAGTTAGCTGTGTGCTTTAGGACTTGCCTCCGCTCTCTGATATTTGTAATGTGAGTATGCGAGGACAGGATACTGACTACATGAATTCTCTAAAATTATTCAACAATGGAACCAACACACACACACACAGAAGAAGAGGATATTATGTGCAAGTGCCCTTCTGTAAATTTAGCTTGAGAATGGTAGTTTATAGAATACAATCTTGTGTAGGAAACTGATACATTTAAGAACATGTATAATGTTACTCAATTATTCATCTAACTGTAAAAGAAAAAAGTTATGAAAGAGTTCTTTTTCATTTATTTTTTAAGAGTTCCTTTTTACAGATAATATAAGAAATAAAATTTGGCTTTCCACATTCATCTTTACTGGGATCTGAATTTCATCTTATATACCAATAGTTTCCAAAATGAAGTATATATGTGGTCTCCAGGGGACTCAAAGAAATTCACTGGAATGTTAAACAAACGGTATTAGAAATTCTCTTTATATTTTTTATATCTTCACTTGTTTAATTTGAGTTTTGTGTTTCAGTGCATAAAAACACTAATGTTAATATATAACCAGGGGCATTTACTTTATAAACTTATATAAATATATAGATATAAATAACATACGATTTAGTTTACTATTAACATACATAATCATTAAAGTTTCAAAACTGATAATAGACACATACAACCTTTCTGGATTGTCGCATGCCATCTACAAAGTTCACACTTGAGAACCACACAATGCAGTTACAAAGCAATCATTAAAATTCTCATTCTTTAAGTAAGTTCATGATGTTGTGTTGGGCTGAACTCATATCTAGTCTCGGCCGCATTCACCTGCATGTGGCCCAGTGGCCACAGATTGGACATGTCTACAACAATAAGAAACAGCTAAAGATTTTCATAACAGGAAAGGGAACTATGATAAGAAACAAGATTTAGGAATATTGGGAAATTTTTTAACTGGGGAAAATCATTTTAAAATTCTGCAATAATTAGAATGCCTAATTCCCTCTCTCATAATTTTATTACCTATTTCCATTTTCATTTTAATTACATTAGCTACAACTTCTGGAAAAATGCATAATTTTCAATAATATCTGCTGGTATTTTTACTTTATTCCTGACTGATGAAAATACTAGTAGGATGTCATGAAAAAGTATAGAATTAATAGTAAATTCATAAGAAATATCCCTTATTGGGTTGCAAAAGTACTTAATGTTTTTCAAGACATCAAACACAAAATGTACATAAGCAAATGTCAAGGGTACAATATATTTATTGAAAAGATTGGCATATTCCAGGTGAATAAATAGATTTAAAAGTAAAATAAAGTATTATGTGGTCATTTCTTCACAATTCTTTAAACCTCAAGGAAAAACAAAACATTCTTATTATCTCCATGTTGGAAAAATAAACATGATTGAAAATCAGTGAAGGACTAAGGAGGCAGATCATTCAGTTAACTGCTTGTCTTACAAGCATGAGGACTTGAGTTCTATTCCCAGAATCCATGTGAAAATGGCATATGGTGGTATGTGCTTATAATCCCAGCAGTCGGGAAGCTGAGACAGGTGGAGCCCTGAGGCTCACTGGACAGTCAATGTAGCCTACTTAGTGAGCTCCAGACAAAAAGGAGATGGATGGCAGTCCTGACGAATGACCACAAGGCTGGCCTCTGGCCTCCACATATGTGCACATACATGAACATGTACACACAGACACACATTTAAAAGGGATAGTGAAAACTCAGCAGTTCTCAACACCAATAAGTGTCTATAAGAACTAAAGAGAAAATTGTTTTGACATTAAAAGAACATTTTCTATCTATAATCAGGCAAGTAGTAGTTAAAGTCCTAATCTTACTCATGTCTTCCTACCTGCACTCAAGGGCAAGTTCTTAACTGAGGCTAAGGAAAACACAATAGTTATCTAAACTGTGACTCCGGTGACCAAAACTTTGTCAGTCAGACGACTCCCCTGGAGAAAAGCAAGATGGTGGAATGGAAATAAGCAGAACCTTCCAGACTCTTTGCAGTTCATACCAAAAAGAAACAACCAGAAAACAGCTTGTCAGAGAGGTGAGTAGCTGAAGGAGCACATGAAGACATAATGCTGGGCAGATAGGGTTAGAGAGACCTCCAGACCCTGGTGATTATAACTGATGCTGAGAGAAGCCCCTCATCAGCACATGAGACCTGGGCTGAGCTCCCATGGCTGGGGTGATACAGCAGAGGGGAGGAGAACAAGAGAGTGAAAGAGGGGGAGAAGTGGTTTGGAAAAGTTGGCACAGAAGAAGAGGCAGAACAGGAAGGCACGCTGCAGTTAACTGATCTGGGGCTGCACAGCCTGCTGGTCCTTGAGCAGACTCTCCACTTCTCCACATAAAAGCGTGGCACTGGACAGCCATCTTGAGAAGGTCGCGTTCAAGCCTGCTACTTTGGGAAACTGAGTTCCTTGGAACACAGAGAAAGTTTTACCAGTGTCTATTTTGTGGCCCATGTGGCCCTGGAAGGATGCCACTGAAGCAAACTCATAGAAAAATAAATGCCATGGGAACTCAGGTTGAAGACATGGAGTAGGGTGGAGCTTATTGTGGTGGTCAGAATGCGAAATGCCCCTGACAGCCTCAAGTGTTTGTGATTAAGCCTCCTACTTACTCTCCACTTACTGGTGGAGCTTTTGGGAGGTAAAGCCCTGCTGGAGATGGTATGTTACTGGGGGCAGACTTTAAGGTTTTCTGGACCAGCTCACTTACCAGTGTTAGCTCATTCAGTCTGTTGTAGAGATGTGATGCCCTACTGTTTTGCTCATGCCATGCTTTCCTGCCTCAATGAAGCTTCCTCTTGAAACTCTGGGCTGAAGTGGGCCCTTTCCTCCCATGGGCTGCTTTTTGTATGGTATTTTGTCCCAGCAAGGAGACGGTAACTGCTAACACTAAAATGTTGTGGCTGCTAAAGAAATTAGAATCATTAAAAAGAACACACAGTTCTCGCTTTGGCAGCACATATACTAAAATTGGAATGATACAGAGATTAGCATGGCCCCTGAGCAAGGATGACATGCAAATTCATGAAGCGTTCCATATTTTTTGTAATCCTACTTTTTTGGACAATGGAACACTCAGGAGCCGTAGATTGTTGCTAGAAAATTTTCAGTGCCAGGGATGGGATATCTTCCAGTGAGTTGTTGGCCAGGGAGGTCCCTGATGCCCCCAAAACATTACAGGCCATTGCCGAGGCCCTTTGTTTCCCACCAGGAATAGACGGTAAGACCATATTGCTGAAGACTCCATATACTTGGGCTCCAAGGCCACTGAGAAATCTTGCTGGATCTGAGCTGATAACCTCCTCCATGTAGATCAGCTGACAGAAAGCTGGAAGAAGCCACTCTGCATGCAGATCAATGGGAGAGAGAGAAATCACCAATGAAGATACTCATCAGTGGACACTGCAAGCCTTATAATTGGCCAGCCAGGCCAAATGAGCCAACAGGTGCAATAGTGGCATGTCTGTCATGGTGGAAACCAACTGCCCTCCAATTGGACTGGAGGCCCGTTCCATGGGAGGGAATACATCCCTGATACTGAAAACTTAAAACAGGGGTAGTCATGAACCCTAGGGCTGTAACGTCTGCTGTTGTCTGGCCAAATGTATATACTATGCTTATCAAACTGCCCAGTAAGCACTTCTGTTAATGTTCACACCCTTATATTAATGCTACTCTCATTTTTGGTTGAGAATCTTCTCTTTTCAGATGGCAGTGACCTTGGGACGGCACAGAGGTATCATGGTGATGGAAAGAAATGACCGCAGTGCTCAGTACTGCAATATCTGTATCACACCTTCCAAGCCTCAGGGTCTAATGCGGAAGAGATGGTGGAAAGACTGTAAGAGCCAAAAGAAGGGCAGGACTCCATACAACATGATCCCTCCAGACACAAAATGGCCTGGACATCCATGGCCTCACAGTACCTGACACTACCTGCATAAGACCATCATAAGAGGAGGAAAAGATCAAGACATCAAAAGTAAAAGAGAGACTGATTGAGATGAGGAGGGGGTATGATGGAGAGTGGAATTTCAAAGGGGTAAGTTGGGGGAGGGAGGGTATTACCATGGGGTATTTTTTATAATCATTGAAGTTGTTAATAAAAAAAATTAAAAATTTTAAAAAAAGAACCCACATACTTGGTAATAAGACAATAGAAAAGATGCCTAGAAAGCATCTCAGGAATTGACCAGCCCCACCCATGCCAGGTTCAAGGGCATAAAGACTTTAAAGTTCTTGTGTGCACATTGATAAAGAAGCTACAAGGCTTCCTGCCAGTCCTGGGCTACCTAGTCAAGTGCCTCCAGTGTTCCTCATGCAGGCAGTCAGAGACTGTCACAGGTATGATCAGTGGAGTTTGAGCTAGTAGTAGACTTTGGCATGTCCGTATTGTGCTGATTCTGTAGGTATGCAGAATGTAAAAGTTAGGCCATTGTGTAGGCTTCCACCCATGTTTTCAAAGATCTGGGCATGCAAGTATTCCAGGACATTTCCTAGAGATTTGAACAAATACCTATTCACTCAGATAGGGCACCAATGACCAACCAAAGAAATGAATCTATCCAAGTCTGTCTTGGTGAACCAATGAGTTTATTGGGGATACTGGTAGAAACATGGATGATTCAAAGACAAGGCACATCATCAAAAAGCCCATCCAGATGAAGGGGATGACTGACAAAAGTGGAATTCCTGTAGTGACATTACCCACCTTGCAAGTCACTCCAGTAAAGAGTCTCTTCTTCCCTAGACATTGTTTACTGCCTCTATAGGCTTGCATGGGGAGGGGTCTGGGGCAACTTGTGAGTCTTGTTGTTCATGAACTTCATGTACCTGGTAAACTTTGTTAGCTTCCTGAGTCTTCCAAGACCACCTCTTACCTCCAGGAGAAAACCTTTCAAATTTAAAATACAGCTACACAATATCAATGTATATCAAGATCAGAATTTCTTTGAGAAGCTCCCAAGAATGCAATGTGTAAAGTAGTGAGAATGAAGTCAAATTTCAATGGAGATTCTGTGGTATCAGAGATGTCGGAATGCAGCCTTTCTGCAAAGCAGCATGCAGATCCAGCCCAGGAATGAGGCTATGTGAGCTGCGAGAGATATGGCCGCAAAGGTGGGACTGCCCACTCTCTTCAGAGCTCACGTTCCACCACCATGTACCCCAGTGCTACCAGACATGGAGCTATAGGATTTAATATTTGCCACACTGAGTTTTGTTCCCATCCCTTCCTTATATATTGCTATGCCTTCCCTTTTGGAATGGAAATGTCTGTTCAACAGTGTAATTGTGAATTGGCAATGTATGATTTTCTTTTGATTTCACTGTGATACATAGCTAAGAGTTTGCACGCCTCTCAAAAGAGATTTGGACTTCTAAATACTGTCAAACTATTAAGACTTTGGGGACTCAGGAACATGAACTGAATGCATTTTATATTGCAAGATGAAATTAAGCTTTGGGGGATTGAGAGTAGGGTATGATGGCTTAAGGAGATTGTTCAGGTATCAAGTTGACAAGGAGTAGGCTTGTGGCTAATCTAGATTTTCATGATTGTATGGAAAAGTGCCCAGGGAGATATTCAGGGACAGAGACGCAGAGACCAAGGCAAAGTGACAGAGGGAGGAAACAGAAAGGGAGAAAGAAAGCCAAAAAGAGAAAAACAGTAGAGAAAAAAATAGAAAGGAAAATCTTGGCATTACTGAACCTCTGACTACAATTCTTCGCTTATTAGGAGCTTCTTGCCCTCAGGTCTCTCCCATCTATTCTGAAGGTTTGACAATAATTTTCCAACAAACTCCTTACTTTCAGTTTTTCTTGTTTGAATTTCCCTGTTGCATTGAACTGAATTCTTTCAATGGCAAGCTTCCTCAGATAATTGCTTGTAGGAACACATATTATAAGTAACAGAACCTAAAATGTAGAATTACCTAAATGGAAATATGTATGTAGGCCATTTTTTCCTATATAGCATAACTGTTGCTGTTACCTCCTCTTTGCTAGAACAAACATCCAACCAGAAGCAGCTTATGGGAGGAAAGAGTTCATTTCAGGCTTACAGATTTCAGGAGAAGCTTCATCATGGTAGAAGAAGCTGGCTCACTTCATCCATCCCTAGCAGAGACAGAGAGAAGCAACGGACAGAGCTCAAGCAGGCTCTCTGCACACCTAGTAGGGCTGGACTCAGTTTCCACCCCAATGTGTTACACCTCCTCCAACAGGGCTCCACCTGCTAGAGACTAAGTAGGAAGCTTAATCTTAATAAAAAATGGCTCAGGCGTGGGAGACATACAAATACATTCCAACCACCACTATGACTGATGTCAGTAACGGTGATGTAAACATGTTATCCTGGTACTAGGAAAGATGAGACAGGAGGACTACAGTGAGATTGAGTCCAGCCTGGGCTACAGAGCAAGTACCACACACCACCCAGGGTTTCATAGTAAGACAAACAATAAGAATGATAATGAATTATAGCTTTGTTTTTATTGAGGGGGAATTTTTTTAAGTTTTTTTTAAAGTAGAAACTTTACATGGACAAACCATGTATTGGTACCATTCCCCTCCTCTGAGGGCCCTCCTCCGTGGGGTTGCTGGTATTTGCCATAGCGTTATGGGTTATGAGTTGTGAGAGCAGCAGTCAGTCATAGGGGTGGAGGGTAGAGTGCCACTGGATACTCCTTCCCACCCTGTGGCTCCTACAATCTTTTGATCCCCTCTTCCACAAAATTCCCTGAGCCTTGGCAGGTATGTTGTAAATCTACTTTACTGTAAGCTCTCAGCACTTCAGGATTTCTGCTTTGATGCATTTTGAGTCACCTCAGTGTCTATCATCATGATCCTGGCATAGATTTTTGTTGTCCTCAGTTCTCACTGCCTTCTGTAAAAGACTAACAGATTCTCCAACACAGAATGAGATCATCATAGGTTGAAGGGATAAGCATAATCAATTTAGAGAGATGCACACAATATAACTTTGAAAAGCCCTATCTTACAATAATTCATTCTTATTACACTTTCCATTTCTGATTTTTCTATATGTGCCTTTATTTTTTGTTTCTTGTTTGTTTGTTTGTTTGTTTGTTTTGGAAGCAAAGTCTCACTCTACCCTAGAATGACCTGGAACTCAGTATGTAGTCCAGGATGGCCTGAAACTCAAGGTGATCCTCCTCCCTCAGCCTTCCAAGTGTTGAGATTATAGGTGTGTGCCAACGGGACAGGCTACGTGCATTTAGTTTTAATAATGATTCTTGTTATGTCGCAATATTGTTGATTTCATGTGTCTCCTTTTGTTTGCTGATGACTGAAAACTCCTCCTTCCAAAGCTGCTACCATAAGTGGCCTCCACTGGTCACTATAAACCAGAGCAGCAGACAGAGTTGGAGCATTATCAGGAAAATTTCCTACTTCCTGAAACCACTGATCTAAGATCATGTAGGAGCAGTCTCCCCAGTCCATATTCCTGAGCTGGTAGAGAGAGCCAAAGATAGTGAAGCCCCAGAGAGGAAAACTGGGGCCAAAGACATGGAAGGAATGTGATTACTAAGACATCCTTGGAAAATTTCGGCCTTAGGCTTTGTAAGTCAGATAACAGCACCAGCCCACTTCCTTCATAAAACACAATCCACCAGGGAGTGTGCATGGGGAGGGGCAGGGATTATATTGTCTCTGTCCACATTGACATTATGCCATAATTCAGGAGGGCAGAAAAGCTAGCAAGAAGACTTTGGGAGATGGGCATAACCCATTGCTGAGAGGCAGAAACCACAAGGAGGGATGCAGATTCTAAGATGGAAATCTCCCACTTTTTGTATCTGTTAATATCTAAATTAGAAATAAAATAGTTTTCTTGTGTGTGTGCATGTGTATGTTTACATGTGTACATGTTTGTGTGTGAGTGAGTGGGTGTACAACATGGGTATGAAGGCCAGAGGACAATCTCAGGTGTTCCTCGAGTTCCACCCTTTTTTTGAGACAGGGCTTCACACTGGCTTAGAGCTGGCCAAGTAGACAACACTGGGTGACCAGTGAGCCTCGGGGATCAGCTTGTCTCCACCTCCCCAGAGCTGGGATTACAAGTGCACACCACCATACTTCACTTTTTTTCTAGACCAATGAGTCATTTTTGCGTTTGTGTACTGAGAACCAGAACACTGTCAGCAAGACCCCAGCCTTCATCTGGCCCCTCCCTGGCAATGGCTCCCACTCCATCCTGACCACCACAGATAGGTCCATTCCTCCGTCGTTGAGATTTATACTGACAAACTGGTAAATATTACCATATATACTTTCCTTTCACTAGCTTTTTTTTACCTCCCAAACTATCAATAACTGACAGATATTTAGGTTGTTCCCAGGTTGGAGTTTTGTGCATACTCTTCTCAATTTCTGTTGATAAACTTATGCACTAATTTCTCTTGAGTGTGTGTGCACTAGTGAATCATAGGATATGTGTATTTATTAGGTAATGCCAAACTGTCTTTCCAAAGTAGTTGTACCAACTTGCAAGCAATGCACTGGGATTGCACTTGCTTCCCATCCTTACCAATCCTTAGTATTATGTCCTTTTTTTTTTTTATTAAGTAGAAACTTCATATAGACACATCATGTGTTGGTATCATCATTCCCCTCCTCCCTGCCCCCATTCATCTGAGGGTCTTCCTCCATGGGATTACTGGCATTCACCACAGAGTTGTGGGTTACGAGTTGTGAGAGCAGCAGTCAATGTGGTGGGGGTAATGTCTCTAGATATTCCTTCCCACCCTTTACATTCTTTCCACCTCTCTTCTGAAAAATTCCCTGAGCCTTGGTAGATGTGCTTTAAGTCTACTATAGTGCTGAGCTCTCGGCAGCTTCTGGATTTCTGCTTTTGTATGTTTTGAGTATCTTCATTGTCTATCACCATCACCCTGGCATAGGTTGTCCAGCTCGCCATGGAAGCATCACTGATGCTCATCTTGCCAATTGCTCTGTGGTTTCATCCGGGCCCTAGGTGATGTGCAAGGGATGTTTCATCTGCTGGAAGGGACTCAGCTATCTTTTCTTGTCTTGTTGATAGATTTTGGTTTTCCTCAGTTCTCGATGCCTTCTGTAAAAGGCAAATAGACTTTCTGACAGAGAGTGAGAGCAGCATAGATTAGTTAAAGGGTATAAGCATAATTAAGTTAGAGAGATTTTTATGGGTTTACCCTCTTTTTCTTAAGCAACTCCAACAGACTGGTCTTTTTTTTTTTAATTTTTATGCAAGAAAGCAAGAGAGAGAGAATTGGTGTGCCAGGGCCTCCAGCCACTATAATTGAACTCCAGATGCTTGTGCCACCTTGTGCACATGTGCAACCTTGCAGGCTTGTGTTACCTTACGCTCCTGACTGACTCAGGACCTGGAGAGTCAAACATGGGTCCTTAGACTTCACACGCAAGCTTCTTAACTGCTAAGCCATCTCTCCAACCCAGAGCATAACCTCTCTTTTGGATAGTAGACTAAAAGATATAACCCTCAATGGGATAATGGAGATATCATCTCTGAAGAAGAGCTCTGGAGATGGTGAGATGAAACCTAACACTAAAACAATTGGCTCAAGCTTATAACTCCCAGTACCAGCAATTAGTTACAACCCACATCAAGCTGTTGATTGGGGAGACCTACAAGCTCCCCAAAACAAAACAGGCTTCTGTCAAACCACTTAATTATCTACCTGAGGTAAAAGGTAAGACTCTATTGATGAAGACAGCACATAATGCTGACACAAACCATTGAGAGATCCAGTTGGAAACTGGAGAGAAGTCAGTTCCCAGATGATTAGCCCATATAGTGCTAGAAAGTGCTGAGCTGCTGGAGGAAAACTACCAGCAATGCTGTCAGCAAGGAAGGGACCCTGCTATACAAATGCAACCAGCCTGACAAGACGTACACACCCGTACAATAGTGGCATCCAGCCTCGGTGTGTAACAATTGGCTCTCTGATTGGCTAAAAGATCTGCTCAGTAGAAAGGAACCCATAAATGGAAATGTGAGCCAAGTCAGAATCCTATAGAGACCAAGATCATGGATTCGGACAAGAATGTCCCACTAGTCTTTGACCAAAAGAGAGTCTACAGCCATCAAAATCTTGTTAGCTATTTTGTTGGAATGTGGGTGCATCTTCTTACTGTTTTAATTTTAATTTCTTCATAAGCAATAATACAGAATACCTTTTCCTATGTTAATCATCATTTGGACATCTTATTCAGTGAAGAGTTTATTGGTGGCTTTGCTTTGAAGGAAGAGGGTCATCTAAGCAAGAGGAGGTAAGGTGAGAAATGTACTTTGTTTCATGATATTTTGATTATGTTTTATTGAAATTTCTGAGTTTTCATTTTAAACAATTTACAAAAACTTGGACATTATTGACATTATGACTTCAAACCTTTTTTCTTCCAGAATCTCTTTCTATTTTCTGAAACAATAACAGGTATGCATGGGGATAATGTCCAAGAAATATCAAATACACAGCTTGTGATCAGACCCTAGACTATGTGAAGGGCTGTGATCAAAGATAAGGCAGGCATATACATTTGGGCCACATCCCCAAAAATCCAATGCTTGGATCTCTCACTCGTACTCTCCTAAAGTAGGCACCTAATTTTTATCCAATAGTATTTAAGTATTCTCTATGTGTAAGGCCCGATCTAGGCAAGATCTCTAAGCAAGAGCTGCAAGAAATAAGGTGAGGACTGGTGTCTCCGGAAGCTAAAGTCCATGGACATGGACATGAAGCTGTGAAGCACGACAGAGAGTGAAGCCACAATGCTGTAAATGAAGCTCTGCCTGTAATGACACTTACCATTACCCAGTTTCGTGAGGACAGATTAGGAGCAAAGGCAGGTAGATGTGCACAAGGAATGGGAATGGTGACTCAGATATGATATGAAGAACATAAAAGAAAAGAAAGAGTCCTGGCATATCTCATGCTTGCTTTGTCCTTTCATCTTCTCTGAATAAAGTGCAACTGCCAGTAGAAAAACTATAACATCTTCACGCCAATTTTCCACAGCATCCTGAGCTAGCAACTGCTACTCTTACGGGAAGCATTGTTTACCTCAATTACAGAAACACATCTTTCAGTAGAACATAGTGAAAATGAAGCAGTAACCATAACCTAAACTCCACGTTTCATTCTCTAAAGCGTTTACACGAATCCTTCCCTCGTGACGTTATTCTGTGGCAGTCTGCATAGAGAGCCCTGAGGCACAAGCAATTCAAATGTGATGTCTGTATTTTAGGGGAGCACGGCAGAAGAAGGACTTTTCATGGAAGTTATCAACTACTACTTTGCAAAGTAAAATTAGCAAGTCCAGCTCTTCTTGGAGCGAAACAGCTGCTGTGTGACAATGGTAAACGGCCTCCATGACTCAGTGTCCAGTGCAGGCAGATGAGAAGTCGCCAAAGCTGTTAGAAGGTCAGTGCACTGCAGTTAAGTCCTGTCTCAGCACTATATCTATTCATCAAAATCAATGCTGGGTCAGTTCCACTTTTGATATCTTTCCAATAAAGACCTACAACACCCTACCCCAGTAGACTACTCCAGTCCCTCCTCTCCCAAGCTTACCCTTTCTGTAACAGAAGGATATTCCCGCTTGGTTTATTCCCACACATGGCAAATATTGGCTACACATTTTCTTTAACAGAGCTTACAAATACAAATTCTCTGGATTTTAAACTTTCTCAGCACTCAAGCAAGTCTCAAGGTTAAACCAGACTTCTCATCCGCATTTCCCTCATTTCAATCAGACAAGAATATTTGTCTGTCATCTGCAATGCTCATTTCTCTCTTCTTCCCTTTGTCCTATGTACATAGTCTGGGTTTATTTCATTCCTGACATTTAGGAATACGCTACACCCTCCTGGTTATTCTTCCTGTCACCCACCTCCACAGACTCATCCAGCATGATATGCTACCATAAGCTTCTTAAAATCTTGTTTTCCCCTGACATGCATTTACAACACAAGATAAGCATAATAAGTCACAGGATAATGTGTTTATAACTGTAGAACAAGCAAAGATATTAAAACAGGAATCAAAGGAAAGCATAATAAAATGATTACAAGTACAGGCCACCATTCCTATCATTTTGATGGGGATCAAACTCAGGTCCCCCAGCTTTCAGGACAAGCACTTTACCAACTGAGCTCTGGTTCCCAAACTTGTCATTTTGTTGAGTCAAATGGGTGGTCAAACTATATAAATTGCACATTCTTTTTTTAAAAAGTTATTTATTGATAATTTGTATACATGTGTATAATATGTTTTGATCATAATCATCTTCCATTACCTTCTCTTTTCCCCTTCCCCCACCACTGAATCCCTTATCTGCCAAGCTAGTCCTCCTACTTTGATGTCTGTGCATGTGTGTACATGTGCATGTGTGTGTCCCATTGAATTTAATTAGAGTTGCCCACATGACCAGGGGTAGGAAAATTATTTACCAAAGCACATTCAACTTACCAGTGGTTACACCACTGCAGAAAATTACTTCCTGACCCCAGCAACCCTTAACTGCCAATAGCTCCTCAGGTAGAGATGGGGCCTCCTGCCCTCACCCATCCTCTATCATCCAGGACAGAATGTGGGTGATTCAATATCGTGCAGGTCATCACAGCTGATCTGAGGTCATGAAGGCAATGGCTTGTCTAGAAGAGGACACTCCACAGCCCTCCTTTTCATCCTCTGGCTCTTATATTCCTCTCATCCCCTCTTCTGCAGTGTTCCCTGAGTCTTGGAGTGGGGGAGCTGATATTGATGTTTAATTTATCTCTAGGCACTGAGAAGTCTCATCATTCTGACTAGTTATGAATCTCTCTGGTAGTCACCACCAACCACAAACAGAAGCTTCTCTGACCAAAGCTGGGAGCAGCACTAACCTGTGATATTTAGAAGGCAATTTTGTGAGTACAACATTTTCACATAGCCAAACAACAGTAGTAGCTTCCCCCATATTTCCCTAGATCTTTCCAAAGCACTCAACTTTGTTTTTATATAGATAACATTTAATGTAACATCAAATTGACATATATCCATATAATAAATAACACTGCCAAAAAATGTCTGGATTGAAGTCAAATATTATGGGCTCTGGGAAATATAGCCGGTGGGAAACTCAGCAAGCTGGTCACTGCCTGCACTGTGTATGTCAGTAACAGTCACTGGGTTTACATGACTCCAGTTATTTGGTGGTTGAATCATAATACTTCTACTACATATCATTTGCTAAGGAAACTACCAAACACATTAGATATGCTAGCAAAGATAACAAAGAATTAAAAATGGAAGCAAGGGAAATTTTTGTTTGGCTTAAAAAGACCCTTGGCCTCCTTGAACCTGAGTGTGCATTCAATTAAGAGATTGAAAAAGCTTCAGGTTAAACCACACAGATCTTGTGGAAGTTGAAAGCCAGCATTTATTTTCAGAGGCATAGACCATTCCTACCCATGAGATGTTTGGTCCAAAAGTGCTCGAGAGAATGCCTCAGCAGCCTATAGCGCACCCTGGTGGCACTCAGAGTCATCGCCCTTCCTGCCACCTTCAGGAAGTTCAGTGTTGGCATGACCACAGAAATCCTCCTCCCAGGTGCTAATCAGTTACTAGATAGGGATATAGGGAGGAAAAAGAAAGCCTACTGGGGGCTGGAGAGACAGCTTAGCGGTTAAGGTGCTTGCCTGCAAAGCCAAAGGAGCTTCGATTCCCCAGGACCCACGTTAGCCAGCTGCACAAAGGGGCGCACACATCTGGAGTTCGTTTGCAGTGGCTGGAGCCCCTGGCATGCTCGCTCGCTCTCTCTCTCTCTCTCTCCTTTTTCTCTGTTAAATAAATAAATATAAAATATGAAAGAAAGCCTAATGGGATTAGGAAAATGGAGAAGTAGGCTGGAGCCAAAGATGACATCATTCCTGTAGGGCGGCTAGGAGGTTGATGGGAAAACACAGCAAGAAAGGACATTCTTAATTCATGTCATCTGCAGAAGGTCCATCCATCTTGATGCTAAATTCCTTGCCATGGGCTAAATGTGAAGTTCAGTAAAGCCCTTTCCATTAAGTTGCCACTTAGCATTAAATACTTACAGAGGAAAAAAGACCCAGAGATGAAATATTTTACCATCTATTGACCAATTACCCAGAAGAGTAGACAGCGCCACCCCATTTCTTTGAACCCAGCAATAGCCACTGTGTCCAGGCGAAGCCTACCAGGAGCATCCTAACCCAGCATGTCTACAAGATGAGAATGAGACTAAAGTGCCCTCCATCCTGGATGACTTTAAATAATGTTATGGGATTAAAACTCTTCCAAAGAATATAATTCAGTTAGCTGGTTCCTCTTACTGCTTTCTTAAAGTAACAATGACAGACTGGCTTTAGAAGCCCTAGGACAGGACACATCATTTAATTCCGTCTGGAAAGAGAAGTCTTTTATGAGATTATTTTACAAGGGTAAAATCCTTCATAATCATGTCTTATCTCTTCCAGAACGTCTCAGAACCTGGTCAACACTCTTGCCTGTCATGAATGAAAGCTAATCCAGAAGGAACAGAAATGAGCATGAGGTAAGACGAGGGTAGAAGCGGAAGTGGAGATATAGCTCAGTGGCAGAATGCTTGCCTGGCACGGACAAAGCCTCAGGTCTCATTCCCAGCGCTGCATACGCTGGGCATGCCTATAGTTCCAGCACAAGGCAGGCAGAGGCAGGATGATTGGAAGCTCAAGATTCTTGTAGATATAGCGAGTCTGAGGCCAGCCTGAGATACATGAGACCCTGTCTCAAAACTAAACAACAGCAACAAAACGAGGGTGGAAGGCTGAGATAATGTAACTGGGGACGGATCCCTTTCCTTAGAACCTATCTGTACCAGAGTCCATAAAACACAACCATGGCATCCCAAGCCACAGACTGGCAGGACCCGAGGAGCCCTGGCTCATTGTCCCTCTGCCACAATCTGCCCAACCTGCTGCCAAGGAATCTCATGCCATCCTTTGGCAAATGTCTACACCATCCTTCCATATTGCCTGATAGAGCTTTCCTAATTCATCTCAAAGCCTTTTCAAAATATATGTAGAAAAGGTTAAAAGCATTCTCTGGTTGAAGCAGGAGAGAAGCACAAAATTCCCATATTTCTGTCTCCTCCCACTACTGCCCCCAGTGGTATCTTTGGACTCTGCAGGGAGACAACTGGCTTTCGAACACAGTATGGAAGCACCTGATAACAGTCTGGCAGACAAGATGGCAGAAGGGCAAAAGAGCAAATCAGTCAGAAAGACTAGCATAAATAAACCAGGGCTGGGGAGATGGCTCAGCAGTTAAAGGTACTTGTTTGCAAAGACTGCCAGCCCAGGTTCAATTCCAGTTCCCTAGTACTCCATAGAGCCAGATGCACAAAATGGTACATGTGTCTAGAGTTCACTGGATTTCATTTGTAGTGACAAAAGGCCCTGTGCACCCATACTCTTTCTCTCCAAATAAATAAATAAATAAAAACAGGAACAAATGCTGATGAAGATGCAGGAAAAAAGGAATCCTCATACACTACTTGTGGGAATGTAACATTTTCTAGTCATTGTGAAAATTCCCCAAACTCCTGACAATGGAACTATCATATGATGCACTTATACTACTCCTGAAGTAAGCAAAGTTGTCATACAGAACAGATGCCTACACATCTACGTTTATTGCAGCAGTATTTACAATAGCCGACTTATGGAATCTGTCAACAAATGAAAGAAGATCATGTTGTACACGCACATGCACATCATAAAGAATAAAATCTTACACCGGGCGTGGTGGCGCACGCCTTTAATCCCAGCACTCGGGAGGCAGAGGTAGGAGGATTGCCGTGAGTTCGAGGCCACCCTGAGACTCCATAGTGAATTCCAGGTCAGCCTGGGCTAGAGTGACACCCTACCTCGAAAAACCAAAAAAAAAAAAAAAAAAAAAAAAAGAATAAAATCTTGTAGGTCATAGTGTTAAGCAAAATGAGATCGAGACAGGAAGTCATGCATTGCATGTTGTTACTCCTATGTGGAAGCTAAAAAGGGATGACATGAAAGTAGGTAACATACTACTGGGAACTGAGAAAAGGCCTGGGAGAGGGGCATGCACGATCACTGCATGTGTGGAAATGTCATGGTGACACTCATTAATTTGAACAATCATTATGTGTTAATTAAAGGAAAGGGAGGGCTCCTTTTAAGCTCTCGGGGCTCTGGCCCTCTGAAGACAACTGATGTCAATAGCTCAGCCACTGTTTAAAAATGAACAAAAAATCCTTTTATCTCTTTTCCCCCAGAAACAAGGCCTATGTTCAAGGTCAGGATTCTTGGTGTCACAGGGCCAGGAAACCCAGTCTAGAACCTTCTGAGAGGCAAATGACTATGATATAAGAAACAAAACAAGTATAATGACAATAATCTAGATGAGAACTTCTCTTGGCTTCCTGTTCTGAAAGGCAGAGCTCACCACTGTCAAAGTGAGAGATAAAAGGTCAGCAGCCTGTTCAAAGATAGGTGAAAACAGCCCAGCTTCTGAGGGCTGAGGCAGTGAGACCTTCAGCAAAACCCCAGAGCCTAAAGGCCAGTGCTGGCTGTAGTGTCTGCTAGTCTGTCCTCCCTGAGGGCTGGAAGTCAAGAACCACCTGCAGAGGAGCTCGAAGGTGAAGGAGGAGCAGGAAGAATGGCTAATGATTTGTCCAGAGCAATGAGGGGACAATACCTCCTGCCCAGTCAAAGCTAGGTGTGCTGTTAAAGAATGTGTGGGAAAGCTGGGAATAATACGCACAGACCCAAACTGTGCTGGCTTCCTGTCCCCTGCTCATTAGAAAATCCTTTGGGGCTGGCGGGGGAGGGGGATTAGCTCAGTTGTGGAGCATGAGCAAGGACCTAGGTTTGATCCCTAGCAGTGCAAACAAAAGTATGCATGTCCTTTGAGAAACACAGAGATACAAGTCACCAAAATGTGTTTAGCAACTCTCATTTTCATTGGGAACCATTACCAGGTTGGGTGGCATGCTTGTGTGCTAGGTTTCAAATACTGCGTGGTAGCAGTGTGTATGCCTACACGTGAATATCGAGTCAGAGGGGGCGTAGAAAGAAGTGAGCTCACTTCCCTCACTGCATAGGAAGGTGCTCAAGGACACCCAACATCTGGTACTGTGTGGGCAGTTTTGACTGGAAATGGGGCCTTGCCTTGAGCGGTGGTGGCCTCTGCAAGTGAGAGGGCCCCACAGCTAGAACTGCAGGTAGTCAGAGAAGTGTACAGTCTCCTGGAGATTTTAGTGTGTCTTGATTTTGTGGCTGGAAAACAAATTAAACCAGTTTTAAAAGAAAACCCTTCAAAAACTTGCTCTATGAAGTTTTATAGATCTTCCCCCAAGGGCAAAGAAATTCATATCCAGCTACCCAAGGTCATGTGAACCAAACTAAACTTTCTTAAAATCATAATTTTGCTTTTTAGTTCTGTAATGTTTTCCCCTGTTTCCACTCTATCCACAAAGACCCCATGTAAAGCAGATAACTGAACTTTTCGGATATGCTATAAGGTTTGTGTAAATCTGTGGTCTGACTTATGTTAAGTATAATAACTGTGATCTCTTTGTGGGCTTGAGTTTACAAGGTTGCCTGTTTGTTTCTTACATATTTGGCCTGCATTTAGAGTAAGCAACGGCAAAGTCTCCAGCAATATATTAGCTTTGGTTTTTGTGGTTCAAATTACATGGTTTCCCATGGTAATCAGAGGAGGCAGGTTTGTTTCCTCTTTGCTGATTCTTTTTTTTTTTTTTTCAAAATGAGTATTTTATTTAAAAAAGGGAATGAAAAGCCCTACTATCATTAATTGCTACAGAAACCTTAAATAAGCAACACTGGTAGGTTCATTTAGACATGGTATTCACTAATTCATAACTGTCATAGACACTGATAAATTTATCCCAGACTGCCTCCAAGTTTACACACTAATTACAAATGGACCGCTTGCTTTGAGACTACACCTCCTCAGTGGTCCCTGTTTCTGAGATTTCCAATAACTTCTCCAGGTATAAAATAAAGCACAAAAATAAAACCTCCCGCAATATTTTTTCCTTTGTAGGTTTTATTCCCCTAAAAGAAAGTTATTTAATAGCCAGAGGCTGGCTCATGCACTCTCTCTCTTTCCCTCTTTATCTCTCCCTGCAGTGTTCAGCACTCTATCTGGACTTCTACCTTCTTTCTTTGAAAGAAGAAATTGCTTTTCTTCACCATTTAGCCACAATAGGAGAGACCAGAGACTTACAATGGTATCCATATCAACAGGATGACACAAGACCATTTTTACAGACAGAAAAAAGGAAAGCTTAATTTCCCATTTACAAAGGTGCCTAAGACTTTCAGTGGCCCATAAATGTGAAGCAGTGGGATCTTTAGCGACCTTGTAGAATGCAAGAGAATTCAGAGTTTCCTTTTAAAGTCAGATTACTCACTTTGAGTTTCCAAACACATTTAATACAATCATTTAAATACATTTAAATAGAACATAACCAATTTTAGACCACATTGGAAGATAAATTTGCCCCAACTGTTCAAACTCAAGATCAAATCATTGGTGTTCCTGCAGTTTCCTGGCACTGATGGTGATTGGAGGGCACAGCATACTGATGTGTCCTGACTGTCCACAACATGAGCTCTTCCATCCAGCACAGTAGCGCCTAGGCTTAAGACTTCCAGATCCCTCCCT
This sequence comes from Dipus sagitta, assembly GCA_036346955.1. Lineage (NCBI taxonomy): Eukaryota > Metazoa > Chordata > Mammalia > Rodentia > Dipodidae > Dipus > Dipus sagitta. The sequence goes on along the minus strand of CM070772.1, from coordinate 89,554,368 downwards.
GGAAGTTCTGCTAGAGTCCTAAGATGTGCTGAATGTGCTGGGTTTAGATTGTCCTACTTATTCCCACTCCTCTTATAAAGAAAAAAATAATGCAAACATTCTTTCTTTCTTTGATCCTTTGTGACTTTGGGGGTGCTCCTACTTGTAAATTAAAGAAATTTTTTAAAGTTCCAGAGGGCCTCTTTTAGGGAGATCAGATTCTAGTTTTGACTGCTGACCAGCATTTCCAGTAACTTTAGCTTCCTAGGTAACAGGCCAAGCTTAGTGCTATGACAGAAGGCAATGTCCTCCCTTGAATGTAGTGGCTATGTGACTGACTAGGTGATAGATCTCTGGAGCTGGCTTCAATGCGGCCCAGTGGGAACTGTAATTCTGGAAGTCCTGTGCTAGTATAGAAGTTCTACTTCCTGGAAAATGTCACACTGGAGAGGGCACAAAGAGAGATCCTGAGATGAGAGAGTAGGAGTCCCCTTTGCTCAGGACCTACTCCAGCTCCTCACTATTTGTAGAAAGTCTGCTAAGTACCACATGGAGCACAACAGGCCCAGGAAGCCCCACCAGGCCTGCCTCAATTTCAGGCTCACAAGCAATAAATGATTATTTCTAATTGAATTCACTTAATCTTGAGGTAGTTTGTGATACATCAAGAAACAGGACCACGCATGAAGATCCTTATAGGAAAAACAGTGCCAGTCACTTATATTGACCATGACTGTCAAATCCAGTCTCGTAGGTACCAGACAGTGGTTCAAAACCAAGCCAGGCACTTACCTGAAGATGGCTCAAGCTGAATGTAGCATCCTTAATGCTCGATTGATTTGCATCCTCCCATTCCATCCCCCCCCCACACATAAATTTGAATAGTGCCTTCTGCAGGTAGAATTGTGTAAGATCCCTGAAGACATGTGGGAACATCAGCAAATACACTGGTGGAAGCCTCAAATAGTCTCAGGTGAGGCTCAAACACAAGGAGAACAGAACACAGAACACTCACCTCAATGATGTTGTTATGTAAGGATGAAGAATTTGAGCAAAAAATGTGGACCCCAACTTTAATTTCCATGAAGCAATGCTCTGTGACTTTTGCAACACACATTTTTTTTTTTGCTAATCACCAGTAACATAATGCACAACAAATTTCATTTTACTACCTCAACAAAACACAGAGGTCCTAAGGGCTCCCAAGGCCCTGGTACTGTGGACCGAGAAGAGCTGCACCAGTCACTTGAGTTGCCAGAAATATCACTCTCTGAGAGTTCGGATAATGGGCACTTTGAATAATTTTGTATGGAGAAACAAAAACATGATGCCATCTTTCTGTAAATAATATTTACTAAGGAAAAGCACATGGGAAGGCTGCTGTTTCTGTGTGGCCAGGACATCTCTCATATGTTTCCCAGGCTAAACTACAGGCTCACAGACATGAAACACACACAATTCCAGGCTTCCATTGGGCACAGAGGCATCTGGGAAAAGCAGTGTTACAATGTAGGAAGAAAAAAGTGAAACTCAGACACTTCCCTTCTATTCAGAATCCCCCTCAATGAAGTTTTCAGTCAGACTAAAATATAATAATTAGGGTAGATGGTTTCATGCTTGACTTTCATAGAATGTTTGAGCAGAGAGGAGTCTTAACAGTCATTTCAAAAAGAAAAACAACTTGTGTCTTTCTTCTTTTGCATGTGTATACCGTGTCATACATGTATGTGCAGGTGCATGTGCACATGTGCACACATGCATGTGGGTGCCAGGGTTCAACATCTTTGATATCTTCCTGAGTTCCTCTCCACCATATTCTTTGAAATAACATCTCTTGGTTGACCTAGAGCCTGCCAATTCATCTAGACTAGCTAGCCAGTGAGCTTCAGGGATTCCCTGTCTCTGTTCCCACCCCCAGCATGAGGATTATGAGCATATGCGACCACAGTTGGTCCTCTGAACTCTGGTCCTCATGCTTGCCTGGTGAGCACTTTACTGACAGAGCCATCTCCCCAGCCCTGAAATTTTTCTTTGAAGAAACTCTGGAAGGGAAGTTCCACAGGCAAAATAGGTGAGATGCACAAATGTGTTTCTTAGGTGAGTGTTAGAATGGAAAGTGCAGAATTTTAATATCTCATCAGAACATGAAACATTTATACTTACACTCTCTCTCATTTCACAAATTAAGAAATTAAGGCCTAGAGAAGTTTCATATGAGTTTTGTCCATGTGCATGCACCTAAGTCAATATCCAAAACTAGAGCATAGTACTTGAGCTTAATCCTAACAAGATCTGAAATGGATGTATAAATAGTGTGCTGACACTGGGCAGGTGGCATAAGATAATGACAGTACATCACTAAAAGATCAGTGGCAGCTGGTTATCATGATGCTGAGACATCCCATATACAGAGTGCACCATCACCTTTGCTCTGCCAGCTAGACTGACCTAAGGAAAGCGTGAATTACAGGAGTCACCAGCAAGTCAACAGCACTCAGAGGCATCACCCACCATATCAGAGAGAAAAAAGCTGACGCTATTGCATTCTTTTCTCAAATCTCCCCCATTTGGAGTCTGAGTTCCACTCCACTGGGTACCCTGCTTGACAATAGCACTTCTTCACTGAGTAGTTTGTATGCTATTTCGCTTTCACACAGCCCAAAATACCATTGCTCACAGCCTGGGGCACAGGTGTACAGGCTCTTTGGACTGGAGCAAGGTACTCAGTAGATTCAGCCCGAGTGAAGTAAATGACTGTGCTCAGAACATGTGCCTTTATGTAACCCCACCAGCACCTGAACTTTATTTTTTTTAATTTTTCATGGTTTTTATAATTCAAGGTCTTATTATTGTAGCCCAGGCTGGCTTTAACCAATCCTGCTGCCCTCAGCTTCCCAAGTACTAGTATCACAGGTGTACATAAGCATGCTCAGCTTTTGTTTCAAAAGAAAAAAAGTGTCCAATTTCAGCTTGTCTCTCAATCAGATATACAACTAATACACTCTTGGTCATACTAAGCATTCAGAAATAAATACTCAATACTCCTTGAGCTGGGAAGATGACTCAGTGGTTAAGGACACTTACTCACAAAGTCTGCCAGTCTGGGTTTGATTCCCCAAAACCCACATAAAGTCAGACACACAAAGTGGCACATGCAGCTGAAGTTCACTTGCAGTGGCTAAGACCCCCCTGTGTGCCCATTTTTATATTTTCTCTGTCCCTCTCCCTTTCTCTCTCTCTGTCTTCTCCTCTCCCCTCCTCACAAATACATAAATTTTCAAAAAAAAATCAATGCTTCTGAGTCAGAATCTAATGACATTAAAACAAAAAACAAGACAGATATGTATCTGTAACACCCAAACTTCATCTTTCTCGCTCTTCATGGGTTTGGTTAATGCCTTTCTGCCGCCAACTGGCCAGAAGAGAAAGCCTCACCAGTCCAAACATTTGAGTAACTCTGGAGTTTTCAGCTAAATTTCTCAGAGCAAGCCAAACATCCACCCACCACACTCCAGACATGACTTCACAATTATTTTTTTTCCTCCATTTTCAGTCTTCAAAACAGCCTGGTGCTGAGTATAGTAATTCCCACCCACCATTTAAGTGACTGGGTACTGTTGTATAAGATCTATCAAATCAGCAACTTACTTAGCAGTTTAAGGCTTGGTTAGGACTGGAAAGTAAAAGGAACTAAACAAGCTAATGTATCTGAGCTGAAGCTTATGCGCCACGGTGAACAGTAAACGCAGGTGGAACTGCACAGTGAGCCTCCCTGACCTCATACTTACAGTGCACACCCAGTTTATCAATGTGACTCAGCATGGGGGCTCCAGAATTGCAGTTCAGCTCTGATTCTCTTGTATGATTGCCAATTAAACCTCTTCACAGGATGAAAATGAGGAGTAAGATAAGTTTATGAGTATCTGGCTGAGAGTAAGATGAAAGTAACTATTGGTCATTAACTATCTCCCCAAATGTTTCTTATATCAGGTGAATTGAGGATGAAACAGCATTGTTATATAAATCCACTGTATGATACAGAAAATGCTCAACAGTTGTTGTGAATGCTGTTTTTCTTCTTCCTCTTCTTGGTGTCACTGGTGCTCACATAATGACACTTTGGTCAGTGATGAATCACGTATATACAGCAGTAACCCATAAGAAAACATTGCCCAGTGACACAACATCCATCTTAGTTTGTGTAAGCATACTCCATGCAGCTTGCATGGTGGTGAAATCACCCAATGACATGTTTCTCATCAAGTCATAAAATCCAGAGCTGAGAAGAATTTCAAAACTCAACTGTACTAAGATTTTCATTTTAAATATAAAGGAACAGAAGCACAGAAAAAGGAAACAAATTTTCCATGATCACTCAACTAGTATATCTATCATAAAATTGATATGTTGTTCATTCATTGATTCCTTCATTCATTCATAAAGACATTCACCAAGTATTACTGATCACAAACCAGTAAAATCTTTGACCCATTAAAACATATGTTGTGCTCACCAAAGATCTCCATCTTTAAGGGAAAATGAATTGGCATCTGTCAATAATCTGCCACATATGGGCAAAACCAAGTTCTTGTCTCTATGAATAGAAAAGTCCAGATTAGGGGGTTGAGAGCTGGGGAGAGATGACTCAGCATTTAAAGATGCTTGCTTACAAAGCTTATATGCCTGGGTCCATTCAGCAGCCACCCTCTTAAAGTTGAGCACTTAAAGATGGATGTCTGGCATCCTATCTGCAGTGGCAAAAGACCCTGGTGCACCTATCGCGCCCCCCCCCCACACACACACATGCAAATAAATAAATAAATTTTCAATATGAAAAAAAGTTCCGATGGTAAGAAAAAACTATAACCTCTACTGGTTCCAAAGTAAAGAACATGATTTCCTACGTTCTCAGGTGCTTTGCTAAGTGTAAGCCAACTGATTCATTCAGGTAAGCTACTCTAAGAAGAGAGCTGTACACCAGGTACTTGGCTGGAAGGAGCTTTATAAGAACATACATCTTGCCATATTGAAGGGAATAGCAAACACAGTTGTCCCTTGCTATTCTCAGGGATTAGTTCTCAAATACCATCCCTCCAAAAATACCAAAATCCAACGATGGTCAAATCTTTAACATAAAATGATGTAGTACTTGCATAGAATTATGCTCATCTTTCTGTACTTCAAATCATCTCTGGATCATTTACAATACCCGGTACAGTGTAAATGTATGTAAACATTGTGATGCTGTACTGTGTAGGGACAAGGATAAGAAGACAGGGTCTGTCTTCATGTGCATGTTCAGTACAGATGCAATTATTTTGTCAAATATTTTTAATCTACAGTTGGTTGATTTCATAAATGCAGGTACATACAGGTATAGAAAGTATACTGTACTAAAAATAGTACAACTTTTCAGACACTTCTATTTTTAAAATATCTAATATTTCTCTGATAAAACAGTTATAATACTTCAGACAAGTGTGGGATCTCATAAAAACCAATGTGCACATCAATTAGCCTTTTACAGAACTTCAAGATAAAACTTACTTGTGGCTCCTTATATTTATAACTTTAGAGAAAGACAAGTTAACAATGATCTTCTGGTTTCTGTGGTTAGTAGGTATCACTGTTTCATTGGGTATGATGCTCCTCTCAGGCTGGCAGGATTTAAAGAGAGGGCTCCATGATCCCTGCCAGCACTCGTGCTCTCGGCTCCTCCACCCTTGGGTGTGGGCTAGAACTGTGATGTGTTTCTAATGAACAGGATACAGATTATAGAAGAAGGTGAATTCCATTTTATAAGTCAATTCAGCTCACAGTCTGTTTCCTTCAGTGAAACAAACTGTTTTGGAGACACTCGCATGGCAAGAAACCGAAGGTAGCTTGTAAACTATCTTCAGTGAGAAGCTGAGACCTCCATAGCCCATAAGGAAGCTGAATTCTTTGAAGAGTCATGTGATCTCAAAAGCTGAGTTTCCCATGTTAAGTGTTGAGATGACTAAACCACAGCCTCCATCGTGACTGTAGCTTGTGCTATCAGTACAAGGACAGACAGTATGCACACAATTATTTTCCTTCTTTGCAGGGGTTGACACAGGGGCTCACTCTAGCCCAAGCTAACCTAAAACTCACTCTGTAACCCAGCTTGGCCTCAAACTCATAGTGATCCTCCTACTTCAGCTCCCCAAGTGATGGTATAAACATTAGCAAAAATACCTGACTTGTGCTCATTTGTTAATGCAGACACAGTGTGATTTTTAAGACACCAAGTTTTAAGGTGATTTTTGTAATTATCTACCTAATACATCATTCCAGATAAGATACACACACATATCCTGCCTAAGCCTCCTGGGTTACAGGATTACAAGTGTGCACCACTACACTTAGCTTCTAAAGAGCATTCATCTTTTTGAAATTTGTATTTTATTTTTGATATTTTATATATGTATATGATGCATTTTAAACATATTTGTCCCCCATTTCTGTCTCTTTTCCCTCTCCCATTCTTGCCAAGTAAGCCCTTACTTTTTCCTAGCTAGTCCCCTGATTTTTGAGTAATCATGTTTATCTTCCAAAAGCCACTTGAAAAAAATCTACTGATAAGCCAATCTAAGTTCATTGAAACAATTACTGTAAGAGAGGCAAAATTTTCTCAAATATTTGCTACCAGTGTTCTCTGAGTGTTTCTAGGTCTGGGAGTCTTACTCAAAGAACTAACGATAAGTGTACACAAATAGTGAAGCAACAAGAAACCATATTAAGAGAAAAATAATAAAGGTTTGAATACACTGCAGGAGGAAGAGAAGATGGTTTGACTGGGAAAGCCCTCAAGAGCCTTCAGTTATTGCCTAGGGCTTCTTTTTAAGGAATCAATCCCCAAAGGGGTCATTTGCCAAAGGACATAGTTTGGGTAGTTCTCTATTTTGATTGAAAGACTTGAGTTCTATAACCTTTCCTTTCCTGCTCATATTCTTTCCCATGATGCATCTGACTTTAGTCATATGTTTGCCTAATCATGCCTAGGCATAAGATAGTCAAAAAGGCATTGCTCCTTACAAGTTAACTTAGGGAACATAGTTGGACTAACTGTGCATGCATCCAAAATCAGTCCAGGCTGGATGGCCCCCTGCTATTCCCATACATATGTAAGAATTTATTTGAATAAAAACTGAGAAACTGATCAAAATAACGTTTACTTTGGGAGGAGAAACCTATTTCTTGGTTTGGGATACAGCTTGGTATAGAGGGGGTCCCAGGTTGACAACAGGTTGCTCAAGTACATTGTGAGGAAGGATGTGTTTAATGCTAAACCAATCAATGAAGTTGCTAAACTATCCCCTATGTTTGTCTGCCTCACAGAGCATTAGGATCAAAAAACAAAATTACAGGTTTCCAGGCCCTGGGCTATAGGATTTGGAGATATTCTTAGAAGGCATAAAATTGACTGAAATGGGGAAAAGTTGATGACATAGTAGCTTTGTAGTAGTGGGCACTTTAAGTCAGAGACCTTCAAATAAATGATGAAGAACATCTCATTAGTTCTATTCTTGTTTTCTTAGGTGAAATTCATATTTTTAAAGTAAGCACTTCCGTGGTAACTAAAATGTTCCCAGTGTTGTGGAATTATCTCCCACTGACTTTGAGGACAAACAGGAAAGTCCTCAACGACTGTGGTAACATATCATTCCCATGGCTCTGGGAGTTCATCAATGGCTATAGAAGTGATTGCCACCATTGGTCAGATGTCACGAGTCTCATGGACAAGAAGCTCCATGGTATCAGTGGCGTTGTCTGGCTCTCCTTTCTCTGATCGATGCCTTATGGGGCTCTCGCACTTTAGGAGCCTCTTGTCAAACGCGAAAAAACTTACAATCAATAAGAGACAATGGCCTGGGTCCCAACATCAAGTGCTTTTCATTCTAAATGAAGACACTCCTTTCTTGGTCTTGAATCAAATTTTCTAAAGATTGCTTTATCTTTCATGGCTCAAGATAGATTTCCAATGACATCCAAAGACTATCTTGAATACAAGCATCTGTACAGCAAGATGTGGCTGGTCAACAATAGGTGTCAGTAATAGTCATTGAATCCACATTTCTATTAATAGACAAAATGCTCGGATGGAAATAGTGCAGGGAAGCAGTGTATCATTCATTAGAGGTACACATCTCCAGCAGGTGAAATTTTGAGAGTAGAGAACATCAGGTAAGGCTGAAGAAAAAGAAAACAAGAACAAACATGGAACTAGTTTAAATAAAGCCTTTTCTTAGAAGGTTAGAAAAGAGAGAGAGAGAGAGAGAGAGACTCCAAATATATACTATCACTCCCAGAATCTTTCCCCAAGCTCTACTTCCAAAAAGATTAATGAGAAACTCATGGCAACATTACAAGCCCAGGAAAGCAAATTTTTACCTTCCCCAGACCTTTTACATTTACAGTTTGCCTTAATGTTAGTCTTTTATTACATTTTTTAAAATTTAAATGCTTCAAATTAATTTTAATATGCTTTTATATGTATTCATTTAGACATATACAAATATGAAGCTAGGAAAATAAATTGTTTTAATTAAGCCTTTTGACTTTATTGGCACATAAAATAAAAACAATGTGTATATGAATATAGTGGTGTATATACAAATAATTGAATTTTCCATCCTAATAGACTACAATTTCCTTAAAGACCAAATAAATAATATTTATTTTGTACACATCTTAATATTTCAAGATCATTGTGCCTAGAATTGTCTCAACAATTTATATTAATTACTTCCCTTAGTATAGCAAGCTGGTTTTTTACTTTGCAGACATGAAAATGCTGAAATGCAATAAGCAAAATCAAAGTAGCTACTTTTTTTCACACATATTTTATACCACTTTACCTAATTTCAATTTAGAAAAATAACCATATATACTGTATTACTTAGTGTCCTTTGCATAACCTCTGAGTGTACAGTCATTTATATATAACACATGGACCCTGGGTAATTGAAATTATATTTAATAATCAATATGTGCATCTTTTTCAGACTTAGGAGTTGCCCATACATCCAAAATTTATTTATTAATTAACTCTATTTAATCTAACACTGAGGTTGACTAACAACCTTGAAATTGTGATCTCAAATAAGGGATAATATGCATAGAATTTGCAGTATGATCAGAATTCACATAATCAATACCCTGTAAAGGATGTGTATTCTTATAAGTTCACATATTTAAATATGATTCTGTATTATTATAATTTATCTCATTTGTTAAAATAATGATAACTTGGCTTATTCAACTTACATAGAAATTTTAGAATTTCTAAAAATCTTAAATCATAAGAAACTAACCCCAAATCTTGTCTTACATAAAATATTATGTGAACATTACATTTATAAGTGTATATAGTCAGGGGGAAGAATTAGAGTTACTCTACAGCTAAAGGAAACCTCTCTAATTTGACCAAGAATTATCAATTTATCAGGAATCTCAGCAATATTACATAAATAACTTTAATGCAAATAAATATCTGCATGCATATATTTACAAGGTCTACTTACAAGTTCTGTGGTGGTTTGATTCAGGTGTCCCCATAGACTTAGGTGTTCTGAATGTTAGGTCACCAGCTGATGGCAATTTGGGAATTAATGCCTCCTGGAGGCAGTGTATTGTTGGGGGCCAGCTTACGGATATTATAACCAGCTTCCTCTTGCCAGTGTTTGGTACACTCTCCTGTTGCTGTTGTCCATCTGATGTTGCCCAGGAGGTGACGTCCACCCTCTGCTCAGACCATCATTTGTCCCTGCCACCATGGCCTCAAGTCTGTAAGCCAAAATAGACTTTTCTGCCAGCAGTGAGAATCTGACTACAACAAGGTCCCTCAGGACAGAGGTGTCTGGTTCCTGCCCTGAGAAGGGCACAATCCCTCCAGTGCAGTGATGCTTCTGGCCTGCCAGGCCACAGTGCCCCTGCTTCTTACCATTCGGGATCACAGTAGTTGTCAGAAGGGCCCCCACATCTTGCAAACACCTCTCTGGCTTGCTCAAACAGACCCTCTCACACAACACAACCCTCATCCTTCTTTCTAGGAGTTCTGACTCGTGAGATGCAACAATGACAGATGTCTATCTAAAGACACCATTGCAGAAATGGCCCTATCACCTCGGCTTTCTTTCTAGAAGCCTGTGTCATTTGAGTCAAGCCCTAACCTGAGGACACAGCCACTGCTCGCATGCCTCCAGCTGAAGTGTCACAAATGTCACAAGGTTTATATTTTCTGTTTCAACCAAAAATGTCCTGTCTTCTCACCAGCCTCCATGTCTACCCTTTAAAAGGTCAGAAAGAAAAATTTAAATATTAGTAATGCTACAAGTCCAGTATTCCCATTATTCTGCTTCATAGCAGTCAAGGCTGACCTCCCCTGGCCCTGAAAGTGACTGATGGAAGGGAACATGAGCCAAATGCCTATGAGTACCCTGCGGACATTTATGAAATGCCTACCATGCTATAATTATCATCCTCTTCAAATATGTTGTCACACAGAGCCTCTACATAACTTAGCCTCATACCAGTGATTCCAAGTAGGCTTTATTAGCTCCACTTTATAGTTAAGCAAAGTGAAACTCAAAGACATTAAGTGACTGGCCTGAATCAGAACACCCCTAAGAAAGTAGTGTCCAAGTCTCGTCGAAGCCAAGTTCAACATCATGGTAAATGCACTTTTTATTGCATTTTCCCAGATGCTTGGAAGGTTTCCTGTAAGTGAATGTCTTGAGCTCGCCAAACTGGTTCACGCTGTGCCAGGCATTCTCCCCAAAGAGAGCTGAGAGAGGCCGCCATTAGGTGATAAACCATTTGTGGCAAGAAATTCTTTCTGTATTTGCTTCTAGAACTTGCAGAAGTAAGATTAAATGCAAATGCTTCTGAAGTTGTCACTGGGGTGGAAGCTCATGTACTTGGGGGCCAGCAAATTGCCTACATTCCTACAGCAATGGAGATATGAACTGCTTTCATGTTTATCAATAGTCAAAAGAAACAAAGAATTCGAGTATTTCTGACATGTAAACATCAGATGGAATCCAACTATAGCTTCAGTGTCTGTGAATAAAGTTCTGTCGGGACACAGGCATGCTTGTTCATTTACGCCATGTCTATTGCTGCTTTTGCACTGTGATGACAGAGTCGAGCAATTGGAAGAGACCAGGTGGCCTGTAGAGCCTAAACTCTTTCCATACTGCATGGCTCCTTACAGAAAAATAATAAAAATAAATAAGTCAGGCCTGGAGAGATGGCTCAGTGGTTAAGTGCTTGCCTGTGAAGCCTAAGGACCCTGGTTCTAGGATCAATTCCCAGTACCCATGTAAGCCAGATGTACAAGGAGGCACATGCATCTGAAATTCATTTGCAGTGGCTGGAGGCCCTGGTGTGCCCATTATCTCTTTCTCTCTCTCTCTCTCTCTCTCTCTCTCTCTCTCTCTCTTTCTCTCTCTCTTTCTCTGTCTGTCCCTCTCAAATAAATAAATAAAGTATAAATAGATAAATCACTAATCAGTCATGTAAACAATGGTGTATTTCTGTGGGTGCATGTTCAAGCGTGGGTGCTTACATGCCATGGTACATGTGTGGAGGTCAGAGAACAACTTCAAGGTCACCTCCCACCTTCCGCTTTGTTTGATTGAAACAAGGTCTCTGGTTCACTCTTCTGTTGGCCAAGCTGGTGGCATGCAAGCTTCTGGCAGGTTCTCCTGTCTCTGCCTCACTGACATGCTGGGTTTTATAGACACTAGTACTACAGTATCTAGCTTGACATAGGTTCTATGGATCCAAACTCAACTACTCTCCTTGGACAGCAAGCACTTTTTCCACTGAGCCAACCCCCTAGCCCCACCACCCTAGTCCATTTCAAGAGCAATATTTATTTGAATTGTTTGAGTGAACTAGGATAGGACAAAGAGAAAAGGGTAGAACAAATGTGTGTTTACAAACAAGAGAAGGGCTGGATGTGGTGGTACACTGCATAATCCCAGCCTTTGCTACATAGTGAGTTTGAGGCCAGCCTGAGCTCCTTTAGCCTGTGTCTCAAAAATAAATAAATAAATAAAAACTAGGAGACAGGCTGTGCATTATGGCACATGCTTATAACTCCAGCACTCAGGAGGTGGAAGCAGGAGGATTTTGAATTGGAGGCCAGCCTAAGCAACATAGAAAGATGCAGGCTATGACCGGGCATGGTGGCGCACTCCTTTAATCCAAGCACTCAGGAGGCAGAGGTAAGAGGATCACTGTGATTTCAAGGCCACCCTGAGACTACATATTGAATTTCAGGTCAGCCTAGACTGGAGCAAGACCCTACTTCAGAAAAAAAAAAAAAAAAAGATACAGGCTAGCCTGGGATACATAATATGACCCTATCTCAAAATACATGCATATATACATACAAAAGTACTGAGATGAGGGGAAACAGTCACCAACCCCACAACATATATAATGGCCCACTCTAGACATGGGAAATGAAATACCAACTATCCAATTACCACTTCTAATAAAACTAAAGTGATGGTAATAATTGACATCACAGTAACTAGCCAGTGAACGTCTTGTGTGAACATGACACTATGCTCAGAGCTGTGCATACACACTTATGCTCAGAGGAATCCTCACTGCAAGAGTTTACCATATGAACTGAGAGTTTCATAGGACAACTCTTAAAAATGATGTCCTTATGAAAACATTCACTTTTGCCAAACAGGCCAGTTTTGCTCCTAAGAGTAACCTAGCTTTTTGGGAGGCAGTACTAGAGCTGAAGGCCCAGGCCTTGATTTT